>WUAP02140526.1:0-12298 GCA_015163945.2 Stichodactyla helianthus
GTGATTGGTCAAATTGGTGCGATTGCAGACTCTAAATTTATGCATACTGATATCAATGTTGATGGGAACCATCAACAAGATCCAGGATCCGCCAGTGATATCACTGTTGTTTGCTTCACTTTTGCTTTTTAATGTCTTATTGTGCCCTGAATAAACCATTATTGTATTGTATTGTATCGTATCACCAACCAATAATTTCTAAACACTAGATGTTTTAATCTTGACGCATAAAAACTACCAAACATAGCAGCTGTTCTTCCCTTTGACTCTTCCCTTCAGGGTGGGGTTGCACACAAATTCCTGAGTGAGTGAGTTAGTCAGTCTACTATAGCTAATTGTTTATCATTTCTCATCTGAATTCCACAACAAAGGTTCACTCTCTGAAGGCTCCAAAAGATCCATGGAGTTTCCATGCAGTGACAATCGAAGAGGATTTTCTCCCCTTCGTATAGTCGACTCTTTTCTAGTAAGGCTTCTTTTCTCAGCAGCTAAAAGAAGATTAGCCCAATAGCACTGGTCTACTTCTGTTCTGTTTCCCCCAAATTCGGCAGGAAGATCCTCTGGGGAGATGTGATTGTGAAGTGTTACCATGTTGTTTCCATGGAGAAAGATCTGTTCAAGTCCAAATAAATAAACCAAGTTATACCAATCAGTGAACTGTTTAAATGGTGCTACATTCTCTCCCCTCCCACAGAACAAAGGCAATGACCAATGGGAAGCAGGGTCACAGGCATACTGGGAAAGAATACACCATTTGAAAAAGACATCACTGCAGGTAGCAGTGGTAGAATTAGCAGGAGGGTGTTAGGGTTGTACACTCCCCTAAGGACAGGAAAGCACCATGTACCCGGCTTTCATTCCCAAATACTACAAATTCTACAGGTGCACCCTCCCCTTTAAAATCTTCTGGATCTGCCCCTGTGTAGAGTGACAACTGTGGAGTGCTTTCACTTACCCTCTCATAGACATTGTCCTTCATAAATGGCTTCATCAGTGTAATAAGAGCATTGACATACCAAGGTTGATTTATGAAATGCACATTTCTAAACCAGATTGGGAAACATTCCTGTGAAGTAAACAAAGTTCCTAAGCCATGCTAATCTCCCTGGTCATCTTAAAAATTTAAGTTCCAAGAATTATTGTCCCCTTCTCCATCTGTCTCATTTGTACCTTTTAGAGGTAGGTCCAAGGGTCCAAAATAAACTAAGAAAAATTATAATTCATGTTAACCTGTAACTTTTGCATAATCATCACTACCCACCATTCATTAACATAAATAATTGCTTATATCTATTAGGTCTAAAGGCTAGCAAGTGAATTAGAATCTTTAGAGACAAGACAACACTTATTAGGGACCAGTTATTATTTATATGGGGGGGCTAGTGCAAAAGCAGATGTGCCATGTTTGTTTTTTCCTGACCCCCCCTTTTTGTGAAGCACAATTTGTTCTGACCCTCCCCCTTCCTACATACATCACCAATGTCCAATGACGATATATTTGCATAAATTTCTATAGCCCCCCTTTCTCCTTGCATTAAAATCGGTGACCCCCTCCCCATTTGCACCAGCCCAACCCTCCCCCTCTCTAATAAATGACTGGTCCCTTACTTACACTACTAGTCAGTTTATTTACCTGGAATATTGCAGTAATTTTACTGATGTAGCCAATATTTAATTTCTTGGTATGATTTGTTGTCCATCCACTGAAATCCACCAACAAAATTATTCCTTTCTGGCGGACTTCTCTTTCTTTACTTAGATGCTGAAAGCTTAAAATCAGCGCCTTGATGATTAATTCAACATCAAAGGTTTCAATATCCCATGTTCCAGCAAAAAGTACCACGAACTTCGAGCCTTCTGTATCCAAATATGGAAGGACACAAGGAAAGCCGTCTTCAAGGACGTATCTAAGTTCAGAAGCTTTGAGATCTTTGAAAAGGTTTGGATTTTTCTTTCGGAACTCGAAATAGGTACACAAAAGATCAAAAGCACAGTCAACATTGAAGCGTCTAGCTTGCAAAAACCTTAACAAGAATGAATTATCGCAGTCTTGGAAGTCGATATCTGTCCTCAATGGCAGAAGATCTCGAAGTTTTGATATTTCATGGGAGAATTGTTCTTCATTGACGAAGTCCTGTTCGGAAGAATTTGAGTCATCCTCTGAAGAACTTATATCTATACCATTTGAAAATATTGTTGTACGGCTTTCACAATCGTCGTTAGAAGGTTCCATAATCCAATTTTGTTTTTCAAAATCACGCTAACTTCCAGTTCCTTGTAAAGACGTAAACTACGTGTACATGCCAAGAGATGTGTTCGTACCAGTTTACAATGCCGATACTTTAGTTTGAAGTCTTCAAAGAAGTCTCTCAAGAATAGGCATAAAACCTTAAAATAACTGGCGAGAAAAATCCTTGACAACGAAAAGTGGTTGTAAAAACTTCAAGCCGCCCAAATTATTATTATTAATATCATTACTATTCATAAAGAATTTTCTGCTGGACGTTGGCTGAACAATACTAGGCTTATGGCTATTCGTGCATGGCTTAAATGCGTTCATGGTTGAGAGGATTCTTGAATTTTAAGGACTATAATTCTTCACGAAAGTTTTTTGACCTAAAAGTTATCACTTTAAACAGGCGTTCCTGCATACGGCAATTTAATCTCGTACCCCTCCCCATTTGTTAGAAACGCTAAGCATTTCCTTTTTTCAGTAGTCGTAAAAATAGCCCTGAATTATCTTATAATTAATACGTTTGTCAGTATTTCTCAATTATGTTATCTTATGCTTAAAGTATTATGAATTTTCAAACATTTTACATTTTAGCTTTCTCCCTCACCCCTCCCCGGTGCTTTGCTCTTGTGTGGTCAATTTTTCTAAATTAAAAAACACAAAACCATTACTAATACTGATATTTTGTGTGTAAAAAGAAAAGATATATATTGTTTGATTCCATATCCCTGTAATGTCATCTCTACGTGCCGGATTTTATTATTTGATTAAATTTTTTCATTTCTGTCATTTCCATGGCTGCGAGCAGGTCTTCCCAGAACACCTTGTGAAGCGGGAACCTTCCCACATCCAAGATGGCGTCTTTACTGAATGCAGACGGCGAACATGTACTCATTTCTTGTACGTGTTCTGCTCTTTCTCCTCTCACTAGGCTCTATTTCTGCCGTCACTGTATTAAACTAAGATGTCAGCTTTGTGTTTCTCACGAGGTAAGGAATGACATTATTTTTTGGTGAAAAACTTTGATTTTCAGCTGCCTTAACCAAACCCCTCGAGTTCGGTGAATTTTATTAAATATATATATTTTAGGACTGTTTTATTGATAATCGAGATTTAACTTATATTTGATTTTTATTTTACTGATAGGTCGACTCTTATTACTGTCCAAATTGTCTTGAGAATATGCCATCAGCTGAAGCAAAACTAAAGAAAAACAGGTAGAGAAGATCCCTTCTAGAGACCAACCAAGCAAGTCGAATGTCTCGTTAAGATTCATCATTTAATATTATTTCTTCTACCAAGTCATTTTCCTTGGTATTTTTTATTTTCTTTAGGATTTGTTGTTGTTGTTGTTTTTGGTAACAAAATTAACTTTTTATTCCTTCTAAGAAAAAAAAGTAAGCTTAATAATTTGAGAATTCAGACTAGTTGGCTTGACCTGTAGATCTATCTTATAGCAGAGATACAATTTGTCACCAAAAAATATAGAAAGAAATAAAAAATAAAATAAAACAAAAGAAGCCATTAAGTAAAAAGAAAAAAACTGGAACCTTGCAGGTATTTCTACAATCTAATCCAGATATGTTTTCATTTTCATTTCATTTATAATTCCATTTAGATGTGCAAACTGTTTTGATTGTCCCAGCTGTGGGAACACTCTGTCAACACGTGCTACAGCTGTAGCAATTCACTCTGAGGATAAAAAAACACCACAGGCAAAGAAAGTGTATTACCTTGCTTGTGGATTTTGTAGGTGGTCTTCTAGAGATGCCGATATGGAGGATAGGACTGTTGGTATGTGGATATGTGTAGTCTGTGATAATATTACAACTTACATGAGGTGGGTAGGATCTAAGGGCCTGATTATATGAAACGAGCTGGCTTGGTTTGATGAGATCCTCGCTTCTCTATAAAACGCACAAAATTCAGTTATTGTGATTACATGGAAAACAGGCCAGCCCAGTAAGCTGAGCTGCTCAACTGGGCCAGCCCACTTCATATAATCAGACCCTAAGGGGGTATATTGTGTAGTTCCTGGAAATATCCATACCTTCTCCATGAGAAGCTACAAGTTAATTAGCTGAAAGTTACTGATTATTTTTGTTTTGTGAACAATTCAGGAAAGCTCTACTCTACTTAAGATTAAGTCATATTATTTCAAAAGATAAAGAGAAAAATAACATTAAGCCCCTGGCTGGAATCAAACCCCCACATCTTCGGCTTACTAGTCCGATGTGTTAACCACTACCCTTCAAGGACCAACCACGCTGGAAACCCAGCCGGACAATGTAATGTATGTGGCAACTGTAGGGGATCCCAGGGCGTTATTTTTCTCTATGGGTAAGCTGAACACCGTAACTTTGGAATACGCATATATATGTTAGAAATGAAAGTAAAGTGAATGTGTTCATGTGTGTATGTATATATATGTATATATGCATGCATATATGCATAATTGTATAATTTACTTTCATTTCATATTATTTCATATGTATTTCTTGTCATGTAGCAAGTGGAGGCTGGCCTGACCCTGAAAATCCATCTGCCAAAAGGGTGAGTACAATTCATTCATTGCTATCTCATTCTATATACTTGTAGCCATGCTGTGTTGTGTTTTTCACACTTTTATGAAAATAATTAAATAAATAAACCTCTTTATTTAAGTGCTTTAGTCCTATTAGCACTTTTGCAGTAACTGGGGGCAATATTACTCACAAACACAACTACTGCATTAACTAATTTAAGCATACAACTCTCAGCTCACATGTTGATTTTTATGGAGGGAGGAAAACCAGAGGATCTTTAGAACCCCTCATGGCAAGGGAGAGAACAACACATCTAACAAACTCTACTCACATGTGACATCTGTAGGGCTCAAACCAGTGACCCAACCTGTTGGACTCACAGCGGTGAGAGGCAAATGTTTTATGGAGCTACACCACCCATGCCACTCTATGAAATGTTCTTACCCCATTAATTTTTGATGTCTCAAATTTTTAAAGATTGGGGCATTAGTTGACTTCTACAGACAGCTTGCACAGAAAGAAAAAGTTGAAAGGGAGAAAAAGAAACTGTCCAAGAGACGTAACTACATGCATTTGGCTGTAAGTAACTAGTTGGATTGTGTACAAGCAAATAATTATTTATATCCAACAAATTGTGGATGCTTCACTATGATTTCTTATACTATATTGTATGGCATTGAAACCAGTCTCCTTAAAAATGGAGCAATTTCCCTGAATGGTCAGAATTCTGTAGTCCAGACCAGCATTCAGGACCACCAAATAAAATGTTTTTAAAAGGATTTTTTTTATTATTATTTAATTTACATTATTGGCCAAGACTGTTTCATCCTGATAGGGAGAATAACTAGTCTTGTTCTTATCATACTAGCATAGACCTCACATGGCTTGGTCCACGCAAGCTTAAAAATTAACTTGACCAATATCCCTCTAACCACACCTCAACACTCAGGACCAGTAACTTTGGTGTAAGAACATACTGACATTATAAACCTAATGTTGCCTTACTTTGCATTAAGAAATTGTGTTCTCAACATTTTGAATAACTAAAAATATTTAGGCCCATTTAAGCTAGCAACTTCGTCACACAACTTGAGCTGAGATATTATGGCCATTTTACAGCAACAGATCATGCCCAAGTTGCCACCAATTCGAACATGCTCAAAATTTAGTGCAAACACCTGCAATTTGGGTTGTGATAAATTTGCCATTGAAATTGCTGCTCAAGTCATGCAACTAAATTGCTGAGCAGATAGTTTACATAACTTGCCTAAAATAATTACTATCTTGAAACAAAATTGCATGCTTATAAGTGTGTTATATTCTCTGTTAAACCCACCCTGCCCATGTAGCTGTTAATTTTTTCTATGACCTCATTGAATTATGAATAATAACACAATATACAATTTTAACTATTCTTTGATTTCTCCTTCATTATAACTGGTACTTCTACAAACAAACAGTATACTCCTAGAAAGAAGGTAACGGTTCCTAAATTCTCCCATTAATTTTATGAGATTAAACTCTTGAAAATTAAAGACTGTGAAAGTATCATGTTTACTAAATAAATAACCCTGGCATTTATTTAAAACTTGGCCTTGTCAATATGGCATTTATTTACAAGCCATTTTTTTAAATTATTATTATCATCATCATCATTTCCAAGCCTGTTTATTCAAGTAAACACAGAGATCCTTGCTGGAATATAAAAAGATGTTTTATATGTAAAACGTATTTAATGGTCAAGTGTGGAATTTGTCAGGCCTTTTCTCTCTCTCTCCTAAAAACATAAATTTTAATTTATTACAAAGAAAAAATGAGGTGTCTTCAATGTTATATAATAAATGAAATCATTTTCCTGGTTCTGTTTGAGACATCCTTCTTACTTACCTAACCCTTTTATACAAGAAAATTTCTTTGATTCAATTTATTTAACACAAGCTTAACATTCAGTGATTCATTAATGAACTTTTCTTCAATAAATGCACTTTAAAGTTTTTTCAAGTAGTTAAACTCAATATTAAAGAAAACAATGAAATAAACAAAATAAACAAAAGCCGTTCTAAAATCTTAAAAAATATAAGGGCGAGGGGTAAATTTTGAAGGTTCTTGAAAGAATATCTAGCTGCATAATACTTTAATGTTAATCATCATCACTGCAATATCATTAAATAGGATAGACTGGGTATGTCATCACTGAGTAGGAGAAAGAGCAGTCTATCATACCTTACAGCTCATTTGGGTAAAGGGTAAGTCAATGTGTTTACACTGTGCTGTTAGCTTTGGTAGTTCAAATCCTATGACAACCTCAATCTGCTTTGAAACCCCCTCCCTCCCTCCCTCCATCCATCCATCCACCCACCCACCCACCCATCCATCCATCCATCCATCCATCCATCCATCCATCCATCCATCCATCCATCCGTCCGTCCGTCCGTCCATCACTCTTCTGTAAAATCAGATGTACATGTGAATTATATCAAAACGTTTTTTTCAAATTAAGATTTTTTCTTTAGCAAAGAAATGGAGGACATTGAAATTGTGTTGAAAGACCCAAGCAAAGCAACTGAAGATGTTGAAACATTGCCTGAGGAGTTTTACACTAAACCATTGGTTTTAGAAAATAGTAAGTATTGAATTCTCTGGTTCATTCTGCACACTTCCTTGATGTTAAATCAAGAAGGGAACCTCTAATTACTTTATTAGGTTGGCATGTTTCAACCAGACACCCTACAAAAGTTTTCTTCTAAAGCCTGGTTCTCACTAGCAACACAAGCATAAGCACAAGCAACATACGCAGACTCAGTACTGCATTTATCACCGAGGTGTGAGAAAAGACAAACACCGCTAATGAGCAGTACCCTACTGAGTCTGTGTATGTGGCTTATGCTTATGAACAACTTGTCGAAGGAAAAAACACATACCACGAGTATGCTAGGTTATAGTAAAGCCGAGATATTGGAGCACAAATAGACAGACAAAACCACTCAAGCCAGTGTTGAGGCACGCAAAAAAAAAACAGTATTTACATGTTATTTTTAGAATCACAAGTATAAAAAAACTGATTGATTTAGAAGTTAGTTAATCAGCATATTACAGGAGTTTGGATTGTTTTCACTTCCTCACAGGATGGAGAATCGATATTCATTTCCAGTAGTATTCTATGCCTAAGCACGCTGAACCACTCGTAAACTACTGAAGAAATTATAAAATCAGGATTATTGGAAGAAAACAAATACTTTTGAGTGAAAATTCGCTTTAACTTTTAAGTTGTTTGCGAGTGTTCGACAAGTTTCGAGGGGATTGCAATCTTATTCTTAGCAGAGAAGTTTATGAAAATTACACAGGATCTGGTGCACAGCGATTTTTAATGCCAGAAGATGAATTTTGGCGTAACTTTAGGTCCAAATCATTATCATCTCATTTACATTGAATTCAGCAAAAGTTCGAAGTCTGAACTGGGCCTAAGTCGCTAGTGAGAACCAGGCTTAAGACTTCAAGTTAAGACTTGTTCTTCTAAACGTTGTGTTGTGCACTGAAAAAGTGAATGCTTCACATTTATCAACATTTTCTAAAATGCATTCATCATATGTGAGAAACTATCATAATGTGATTTTTTTAGACTTTTTTAATGCTTTCTAGCTTAGAGTTCATCAAAATAATTAAGAAGTGAAACTATAAATCAACGTTAATTGTCAATGTTGATAAAGTGTTCAAGGTTCAAGTGTGCACATAGTAATCTTACAAATGTCCCTTTACAGAAATGGGAGAAAAATTAAAATTAAAATTAAAAAAGTGTATGGGAGTTAAAAGTGAACTGATCTGTTAACCATTTTCCTTTTTTTAGTTCCTCATATATCACAGAGACTTTCAAATCCAGACTTGCAGCCAACTGGAATGAAGTATGTTGCTTTACCATTTTAAGACATTTTTAAAGAGATACTCTTTTGATAGTACACATGTACATACCATGCTGAAAAATGGTTGCAGTGGCAGTGCTGATGATGATATATGCTTTTGAAGTCATTGTTAATTTAAACAAGTTTCACAATGATAAAGGACCTTTGTAAAGTCCTATGTCACAACGGATATCTCCCATTGAGGAAATTGGAGTACTGTAAAACTGTAGAAGACCCACCAGTTATAAGCCCCTGCTATTTACTCCTCCCTGTATGGGGTACCATATACAGAAACAATAATAGGTGGTACAGTAGATTAGAGGCTTATCAGTAGTTTTATTTCACTAAGATCAATACAGCATTTTTTCCTACCGGCTATAAGCTTCCCCAGTTATACACACACACACACACACACACCCCCAATTATAAGCCCATCAAAAACATTTATGAGCAAGTATACATGTAAGCCTAGGAATAATAACCAGGATTATATGGGATTGAGTTTACTGTCATATTTGTTTTTAGGTCCTTGCACACAAGGCACAAACATCTTCTAGCCAAGAGATCACAACGATGCAGGGTAATTATGATCTCATTAACAAATACCAGCACTGAATTGTACACCTTTTGCCATTGATTGTCATACTATGCAATTGATTTTCTATTAGTGTTAATGATTAACCGTTGCACGAGATTGAAAGTACCAGTATATTTGTTATCTTTGATTGTCCAAAGGTGTAATTGTTTATCTGTTGATGCTATTGAATGTTCATACATATGCAACAAGCATTATTGAAAGTTCGCTTGCGTTAATGAGCTTCATGGAAGGGCTAATGAACATATATTTGCCGTATAGTTTCAACTGTTGACGTAAATGAATGTATATTTTGCATAAATGAACAGCAAAATGTGTAGTTATCAAATTTAAACCCGGTTTTCACTAGGAACATAAGCATAAGCAACATACACAGACTCATTGCAGGTCTTCTCATACAGGTGTGAGAAAAAACAAGTGCTGCTAATGATTAATTCCCAAAAGTCTGCATATGTTTTAAGGAGCAAGTGTGGCTTGCTTGGTTAGTGCGCTGCCTGCTAAGCTAGAAGTCCATGGTTCAATCCTCAGTGACCTCACACACTTGTTTCAACTTCTCTTTAATCTGTGTAGCTTTAGCTTTAAATACCCTTAAAATGGAGCACTGTTGGAGAGAGGGGGGTAAAGTGAGCACCGTCCACTTCTGTTGATACCAGCCTCATAGCTGAAGGAACTACTGACATTAAAATATAAAGATACTTTGCTTTGCTTTGCTTTGCTTTGCTTATGCCCATGCCCATGCCCATGAAGGGGAAAAATTGAATGGAAATAAATGAATGGCAAAATGAAGGATTGATGAAACAAGTCAAAGAAGGTCGTAAATTGTCCCCCCTGATTTCAGCATGATCCTTACCTCTATAAAATTAACATGTGCAGGGTGGATTTAGGGGAGGGTGTTAGGGTGTACATCCACCCCTGCTAAGGACAGAGAAGTTCCTTTCCTAGCTATGTGAACCTTCCATCCCCAAATACTACAGATGCACCCTCGAGCTCCCCTAGAAAAAATCCTGGATCTGCCCCTGATGTGATTTGAGTGTTGGAAATACTAAATGTAGTGGTAGTGTGGGGATTGATTAATGTACTCACAGAAAATCTTTGTTATCAGGAATGTGAGCACAACTTGAGTAAGCCAGAGTTCAACCCATCCTCCATCAAGTTCAAGATCCAGCTAGGATCACTGTATGTATCTGTAATACAGCTACAAAATCAATGCTTTTCTTGTTTTCAAATTCTGTTTATCTGTTCCTGTCAACTTGAACCAATCATTTATTTATTCGTTATAATGTTCAGCTCTTTTCTAGGAGAGGATTTAAGAGTTTTCTCTTATCAACTTATTCGACTAGATTACTGGCTCTATCTTTTCCTGTTCTGTAAACCCATTTGTCCCTGATTGGGTCACATTTATCCTGTTTCATTCTTTGTGTTGTCTATCCTTACAATAACAAGCCAGTCTAGATAAAAATGAAGTAGTCTGATTGGGTAGTCGAAATCCCTACAGTCTCGCTTGCATTCCAGAAAGCTCCTTACTGAATCTATGTTATAATAGAAAGGATGAAAAATTGAGGTGTATGGACCAAGGAAATGACTTCATATATTTAATAAACTGTATTAAGTTGTTGTTAGAGTGGTTTTCATTAGAGTGGTTTTTCATTAACCCGTGAAATACACTTCAGCGTATTACGCTTTATTACACTTCGGTTCTTTTGTTTTTCATTGTGTCTATCTCACTATTAAAGTGGTTTTCATTAACAAAATGTACTAATTAGAGTGTAATAGTCAGATAGACACAATGGAAAATAAAGGAACCGAAGTAGAATAAAACGTTTTACTCTAAAGTGTATTTCACGGGTTAATGAAAACCACTCTATTGTCGTTGTTGTTGCTTCAGCTACTATGTGCCAAGGGTCAGGATAGCGCATATTCCAAGCCTTGTTTATAATCAGGTGTGTTGAGAAGCTAACTAAATCACTATTATGTACACTTAACAACTCGTAAATAATTAAATTAATAGACTAGGTGTATTCCTTTTCAAAATACGCTCACACGAGTGTTATCACCGCTAATTGTTCCAGGGAATCAGGAGCGACGCATTTGGGATTTTTTCAAGGAAGAGTAAACGATTCGCATTTAATAGTTTATGTGGTCAAAACTTTAAATTGTTTTCAAATTTACGCTCTGGCTGTGAAAAAAAAAATTAATTCGAATGAAATTAGAAAATTAAAAAAGTCATTCGACGAGGATGGGATTCGAACCCACGCGGGCAGAGCCCATTGGATTAGCAGTCCAACGCCTTAACCACTCGGCCACCTCGTCACACGATAATGGAAGGAAGGAATAGTAACTCTAAGTAGGAAAGTTTTTAGTTTTCATTGAATTTGAATTGGATAAGTATGCAAACTTCATTACAGACAATACATGACAAAAGGGTTAAGCTTGCAGTATTAATAAGTCGTGTTTGTTTTTGATTTTCAGGAAGCGCAAGTCACCTTGTCCATGACTAACCCAGTAGAAAGCATCGTGAAGGTCACTCTTCACCCTTATGAAGAGGACGACAACGAGGATAATGAAAATAGGAAAGAGGACAGTAAAGAAAATGCAGAAAACGAGAAAAATGAAGAGGAAGGGAAAATCAAGAATGAAAACAAGAAAGAAGAGAAACTAGACAACGAGAAAAAAGCGGAAAACCAAGCAAATGAAGAAGAGAAAGGCAGCGACGAAGAAAAAGGAACAACTGAGACGACTGAACGAGAGAAAGATGAGAAAAAGAAGAGAAAAACAGATAGTCTTGTGACGTCTGCCTTGTTTGATAGAAAGACAGAAAGACGCGTGAATAATCGATGTGAGAGTAGAGCCTTTGTTCCTAGCGCAGAGGTAAGTTGATGTTACTCGGTAAAATAAGCGCAGATTTCATCGTACTGTAGTCGTACCGTGTTTTGCCGTAACCGTAATTACACGTTGTGATTGGCTGATTCACAATAAAACAATGGGAAGCCATTTCAGTGTTACTGCATACCGTACCGTGTACGTGCTGTAAGTCAGTACCGTACGTTTC
>WUAP02140537.1:0-12292 GCA_015163945.2 Stichodactyla helianthus
ATTCTCTCAAATGCAATGCAACTCAAGTACAGCCCAATTAGTATCCACGAGTTAGCCAAAGGGTTGGTTTGATTATTTAATTAGGTGCATACTAATACTTAATAACCAAGATAAACACTATTTGAGTGAATGGAGAGATCTATATTATTTGATTTTAATTCCTTCCCCCCCCCCCCCCTATATATAGTTGTAATGACTGACATCCACTCTTTAAAGCGTTCTCTGCACTTACCTCCATTTTTGCGAGATCTTTAACATCAATAATGATTTTCATTCCTTGAGCAGTCGTAAAAAGATGTGGGACACCATTTGGATCTGTTACCGGGTTCCTTCTCCTTCCTTTCTCTTTAGCTTTACTTCCAGATCTAGCTTTCGTCCCACCAGCTGCAAACGAGGGTTCCTTACCAAATCTTGCCTTCATTTCACCTTGAAAAGCTCCGACAACAGAATCATTTATGTCGACGAAGTGAATGTCAGTTAGCTTGGAGTGGGGGTTTTCTTCTGAGAATTCAAGTACACTATCAATTAATGTTTTCGCGCACACATCGAGAGGACATCCCAAGGTCCCGGCACTTATTGCAGGAAGAGCAATACTCGTGTACTTTTTTGCGGTTTTCTCTAATGATTGAAGTACAACCTGGGAAAGCATACGGGTTTTATGTTCCTTATTGTACTCTGTAGATCTCCAGTCAGGTACCACGACATGAACAAGTTTTTCACAAGGCAGTTTTCCTGCTCCGGTAACTAAAACCTCTCCATAGGATAGAGGAGGATTTTTTGATATGAATGCGTCACACTCATCTTGGACTTCTTGACCACCTTTAGCTACAATAACCTTCGCGACTCCTTTGTCGTGCTTCAGGCTCCCATCTGCCGGATTCAACATGACATCGACTTTGTGTTCCGTCAGATCTCCTTTGTACAATATTATTTTTTTTCCTTCAGGCGTTACGTAGCTACAAATCATTTTGGACAAGCTTTTGTTTTCATCTAAATCTCTTAACAGACTGGGTTTAGTACCATGTGAAGCTGTGCACCGTTCAATTACGCAGTTATGCTCATTTTCAACACCAGACAACAGCAAGATTTCATTACTGCCGCTAAAAAGTCCCTTCGTTTCCAGATTTAATCTCCGCTCTTTAACATCATCGATAAGCTCTACCACTTTTGGAACAGCTTCTTCGATTCCTTCTTTAGTGCCAGAAATCAAGACACCATTTACCCCACCATCTTCTTTTATTTCCAACATTCGTACTTTTTGGCTTCTTAGAGAATCTTCGATGATTTTTACTTTATTTAGCTGGTGCTTGAAAATGAACTTGATGCGACCATTTTCAGCTTCAATTATTTCACTGTAAACAATATTTTCTTCGAAAAAATCTTTCATATTTTCTTTAGCCTTTTCAACCTCTTCCCTGATGCCTGCTATCCACAGTGTAAATGCTTCTGGTTCTTCTGTTACTCTTACTAAAAGCATTGACTGATGGATGGAATGCTTGAGTTCTTTCCATTTCTCAGTATGAAGTAGTAGTTTCTGGTTGGCGTCGAGTGAGATGCTTTGTTCTGAAGTCAAATCCTTGATGAGATCTACAGCCTTCTTCATGTCTCTTCGATCCACCGCTGTCACCAGAAGCTGGGTAACATTATTAGGGTCCAGATTAACAACAGCATCAATGTTAGCTTTTTTGAATTTTGATGCCATGAATACTTTTCCAGGTTGAGACCCAACAACATCAACAATACACTTTGGGAGTTCCAGTTCTGTTTCGTTAAATTCCTTGAGGTTATTCGAAACAGTCATTCTAACTTCTTTTACCGCTTCCTCTGGTCCTGTCAAAGTAATTGTCAAGTCATTTATCGACATTGCCACCTCAAGGTTTTCACATTCTACTTGGACTTCTTCAACAAATCCAGTGAAACGTAGCAACTCGAATTGCGCATCTGGAATTGAAATTGTCTCGGTAATTTTATTCTTCTCACGTTTTAATGGCTTTTCCATTTCACGGCTTAAACTTCTCAGCTCTTCTGCAAGAACTGAAACAGTATTTTTCTTTCCTGTCAGTGTAAACGAACTTTTGCTTTCATTGCGTACTAAATCCACTTGGTTGCTGAGGTCACATTTTGTTTGTGCTATATCACACATTTCTTTCCAAGCATCTCGCGACACATTGATTTTGTCTATCACTATCTGGTTGATATAGGATTCAACAGCATCGCAGCAGGTCTCCCATGTCGTTTTACCCATGTTCTGTTCAGTAGCAACAATAGTAATCTCCCCTGGACCTTGCTGTCTGGTGTACACACGGTTGTCTTGCAGTAGCTGGTCAAATTCTTCACGGAGAAATTTATTAATGAATACCATGATTTGTGGATCTAATTTGACAACTCTTTCTTTCCTTTCCCCTCCCGGACTGGTTACGATTTCCCCAAGCAGAGAAGAATAAGGAACTACTTTCAGCTCTACCCCTTTTATTATGTGATACTGCTGCCTCGTCACATTATTGACAACTGAAAAGTAAAAATAATAATAATAATAAAGGCTAGCGAAGTGTATGCAAATAATGACGTTTTGGTCAGGCCATGCAGGGATTTAAGGCTCATATAATACACACTATAAAGGGTTTGCTGCAGAGGCAGGCTCCCGGGGCATTTTGCACAACTATGATCATTACAAAAGATTGCGATAATATATGGTACATTCTAAAAATATGTAAATATATATATATATATATAAAGTTTTAAAAAATGCAACGTTTCGACTTTATTATCAAGCAATAAATGAAAAATGAATTAAAAACGATATATACACAAATAAAGCATGAAGTTATGCTGGATCCCCTAGAGACACAATCAAGTGAAAAGCTTAGCTGAAATAGAGTCATTCTGCGTATTGAGTGTAGGCTTAATGTCCTTAATAAAAAGCATTTCATAAAGAAGACAATCAAACTTAGTTTGACATTTCTTAAGAACAGAAATCTGAGTTGTTTGAGTTTTCTATGGACAGTTATTAAGTGTCAGTCGACAGTCACAAGTGTCTATCGACAAACAGTATTTCAAATCAGTAGTTATGAGTTCAAAAAGGCAATAAAACGTTTTCAAAGCAAAAAAAGCAAAACAAAAAATGTAGAGACCAAAAATGAAAAATGTTATATGGCCCTTACGGGCAACCGTAATAACTTGAGATAGAAATTCGTCCATAGGAACTTTTATTCGGCTATAAGTTCTACCTTGTTTGCTAACGTACCATTTCCCAGGGATGTAACCGCAAAGGAATGTAGAGGTAAACATCAACGTTTTTAGGCACGACAGTAGACGTTATGACACGTAATCGCGACGTGTTTTTTGTCTCAGTTCGGCAGTTCGTTGAGATCCGTTGTATATATATATAACTAGAGTTCATACATAAAAATGGTTTTATTTCCTCTTGAATCGAACTGACGAGCATGTACATGTGCCTAGCAAACTCAAACATTATTTCTACAAACAAAACCAAATAAAATGAAAATAAACAGTTGAAGATGTTTCAAAGTCAAAACCGACTAGCACAAAGCTTATAGTAGAAAACAAAGTCAGCTGGTCCTGAATTCAGCAGTTTTAATCGCTATCCAACGGCGACGCTCTGTTTTTTGGTCATGGAAAGACGAGAAGTTGGGACTTTGGTTTACACCAGATTCGCAAGGAGCATTTGAAATCCTTGAGTTTTAAAATCGGTATCGACATTCAACCAGTTTTCCATATTAAACCTATTCAACAGATTCTTAGGCCTAAACTAAAAGAAACCTGCTATTGTTAACAATCATGCGTAGTGTATTATTTTAAATGTGATCAGTGTGATGCTGATTATGTAGGTTATACCTCAAGGCATTTGCATCAACGCATTCAAGAGCATAGGTATTTTGCCATAGGCAAGCATTTTCTTAATATACATGGTGGTATTAACACTTCTAGTTTTAGTAGTCTTTTTTCTGTTCTTAAGAAATGTCAAACTAAGTTTGATTGTCTTCTTTATGAAATGCTTTTTATTAAGGACATTAAGCCTACACTCAATACGCAGAATGACTCTATTTCAGCTAAGCTTTTACTTGATTGCGTCTCTAGGGGATCCAACATAACTTCATGCTTTATTTATGTATATATATTCTTAATTCATTTTTCATTTTATTGCTTGATATTGACTTAAGTTATGTCGAAACGTTGCATTTTTAAACTTTTTTTTTAGAAATTCTTTTTTTTTTTTTAGAATGTACCATATATTATCGCAATGTTTTATAGTTAAAGAATTTTATTTGAAGGATTTATGATATATTACTTCTAGTTATATATATAATAATAAATATTAGTTCATTGCTAATTAGAGCAAGCCGTAAAAGCAAACACCAACCACAACAATGATAATAATAACAGCGAAACAACACAAACCTGAAGGGTCTTCGAAAAAAACTAAGGCTTTCCTTGGCGTGGTTTCTGAATCAAGTTCTACATTCTTCACTTTCCCACCACCATTCTTTGGATTATCAAAGTGAAAGAACAGACTGTCTTTTGATATACTCCTATCGGAGGGCAGTCCAGACACCTCGATGCAGTCGATGTTTAACTGCGAGATATTTAAGTATCTTCCTTTCAAATCTTTCCTTTTGCAGTTTTCCTGTACTTTATCTACATCTGTATGATACAATGACGTTATATTAGCTCCAGCTAACGATAATTTAATAAAAGACCAAATCGGGGTTTGGGCGGTCATAATATCCGATTATCACCAGACTGATTCTGAATCAAGGTGGGTGGGTAATATATTAGGGAGAATTCCTTTCAGGACGAGGGAATTCCTCGTTAAAATTCGCGAGAAATAACATCACAATATTCAATGCAAAATCATAATTACAAAAATTAAAGAAATTTCTGTCAATTCTATTGCCTTATGCCAAATGTGATTGATTTACGTATCAAGGCATCGTTCTAAGCAATTCATATCTTTAACTTCGTAAATCCCAACTGCCCATTTCACACCACGTGTAATTTCTCTTTTATGATGACCGTGTTAAAATATTAACATAAACATACAAAAATAAACAACTCGCAAGAGTGACATCATGCGGTCTGAAATGGGTAAACAAACAACGAAGCTAGAGAGGAAATTGATTGCATCTTTTTTTTTACAATATGTTGCTAGTCTTTAGCATACTTTAAAGTTGAGAAAATTGAAAAACAAGTCTAAAAATTAAAAGAGCTTATTGGGGGATTCTTTGGCAGTATTTGGGATACTCAATACGAATGGACACAATGACAGTTACTTTTACGAAATATTGACAATTCGATCGTTTCGTGAAAGTTGATGGTATAAAAGCCACTGTGGATGAAGCAAAAGCAGCCCGAACTTCGAAGTTATTGGAGGTACGCTTTTTAAGCTTCGTATTCATTTTGAAATTCCTGTACGGTCTTTCTTAAACTTTACCAGTAGTTAGATGAAATTACTGATAAATGATTCTAGACATTTAGTGGCTAAAATTTCGGCAACGCCTCGTGGTTTTAAGTATAACGATTCCGATAAGAACAATAGCACTCAATTGCAAGGCATGCACAGTGTGGGCCTTGTTTAATTGGCTTAAATAATTAATTTCCAGCTCTCTGATTGGTCAAAATGTGTTTTGGTCCAAAGTTATCCGAAAAAGAAAAAAAAAAAAGAAAAAAAAAAAAAAAAAAAGCGAAATAATGCCGAATGAAGACATTAATATCCGAAGATACTTCGTAACTATTGTTTATCCAATTTTTCTGACCAATTGTATGTGGGGATTAATAACATAATATCCCCACATAGAAATTTCCTATAACCTGCATTTATGTGTTATGTAATTCACATACGAATTTACCAGCCGTTTTTATTGATTAAATCGGGCGTTGTAAACAGTGAGAGCCGAAAAACATTTGAATTTGGCACTTTTCGATTATCAGCCAATGACATTGGAGAATGGTAATTCCATTATCACTACAGTTCAAACGGCTGCCCATGCCGGAAGACTGTTGTTTTCGCTATCGTTCTTATCCACATCGTTACTTTTATTAAACACTACTTAAATCCTTTTTACCTGGTGGGTGTTTAAACGTGACCATTGCATTTGAATTACTACCAAATACTATGCTCTCTACATCATCTTCACTTGCCCATTTCATGAACAACTCGAAATCATGGCTTGCCGTTTCACTGCTTATATTCATCACATGGAGTCGGCGTGAAACCTCTTTCGGGGTTTCTTTCAAGGGCAATGGCTTTGCGTCATCATCTTCAAAGCTTTTCTTTAGATGCACTCGTTCTGCAAAGTTAATAATACATTTGAGTGCATACCTTACATCCGTGAACTTTGTAAAATTAATTAAAATTGCGCAAATTAGTAATTTCATTAAAGAGCACCACACAAAGCTTTGCACTAATTTGTACAATTTTATTAGTTAGTTTTTTCGCGGATATATGGTATGCACTCTAGTAGCCAGATAACAGACAGACGGATTAGCGGAAAGATATATCTAGGGAGATAGCTACGTTCACACAAATGGATGGATTTAAATGAGTGAATGAAAATAGTACCATATTTTCTTTTTACTCGATCGGTATTAAGTACCGGTTTTAAAACATTATTTTCATTGCTGAAACTCGGGCTCTACAAAACCTCGGACACTTAAACTCGGCAAAATTACATATCGACCTTTAAACTCCTGAATATATTTTGAACTTACTTTCTGAGGATTTGAAGGCAGTGCTCTTATTCCCATCTACTTTGACGTTGGCTGTGTTTTCAATACCAGACAGTGGACCTCGCAATTTACTAACTGTGGGTGTACTGGAAATACAACTGACCGGAACAGAAGCATACTAGAAAAAAGGGATTAAACACAAGAAAGAGTATTTTGAAATTGCAGCTAGGATGGTTCGTAATTACTTCTTGTTCTTTTTGTCACTAAACAGAGTGTTTCATCTCAGAAGTCGGTGTAATTGCCCATAACCTTGCCCCTAACAATATTCTCAAATTGATTCTAAATAGGATCTTATGATGATATTATTATAGACGCTACGAGATTACGGAAAATCCATTTCCTGACTCGGGAATAGACCTTTTAAAAATTGCGGCCGAAATTTCAAATAATTTAGAATTAGAAACAAATACCAGCACTCAAAAGAGCACCTAACTTTTAGTAACCCTGAAAAGATTCATTACGATAGGTGTTATAGCGGCTGAGAAAACATTTTTAAAAAATTGCCAAATTTACAGAGAAATGTATGTCTGGGGTCATACCGTACTCCCTGACATGCATCTCTCTGTAAATTTGGTAATTTTTAAAAAATATTTTTCTCGGCCGCTATGACACCTAACATTATGAATCTTTGCAGGTTTACTAAAGTTGAGGTACTCTTTCTAGTGCTGCGGTATTAATTTTTCACTCAGTTAAATTTTTACTCATTCGAATTTGCGGCTGCCATTTTGGTAAAAGGTCTATTCCACGTTGAAATTCACTCGATAAACGATATCGTTTTTCTCGCGAAATTCAACGAGGAATTCCCTCGTCCTCCAATGAGCTAAACGAGCCCTTTTTTTTTTCCTTTTTTTCCCCCCCCCTCATAGTTTGAGTGCAGCTTCTTGAAGTTATAAAGGTTTTCCATGCCTTATGACAATGACGGTGACCCGAATACTGAGAATATGGATTTTATTTGCAACAATAATTAAAAAGAATAGCCAATACAACGTAGAATTAGGTTGTTTTTTAATTATTGTTTCAACTTTTTGAACCCAATTAGATCATTTAATTGATCCAACGTATACCGGCGGAATTGTTGTCGCATGGTCATTCATAAAGTTCTACATTTCATTTGCCTCGACTTTTCAACCCGGTGTTTTGAAATCGGACAAGGATTCAACATTCCCCTTTCTATTTGTTAACGATACCTTGGGGTTTTCTTTATATAGTTCTTCATGTTCCGTTTCATCTGTTACCATCTCGTACTTTTCTACCTTTAGATGACAACCTTGATAAAAATGTTCCCTCGCAACCACTCTGTTAGCAACTTGAAAGGAAGATAGAGAAATTAATATTTGACCTGTCTTCAAAAGAGTAGGACACTGAGTTATATACTAAAAGAACGTAATAGCTGTTACTACAGTTCCATGCAAATAAAAAAAAAAAACTTTTATAGTAAAAATCATCCAAGCGAGGCTATTGGGTCGATGCAATGTTTAACGGGTCATTAGCATCTCATTTGCATGCAACAGTAATAACAACTATTTGCTGCTATCATATCCATTAAAAGTTTAAATTCAAAAAGGGTCTTATAAATTTGCTTGAAAGCATTGAAGAGGACTTGAGGTGCATTACCCCAAAATCCCAAGCTCAGACTCTGAGGATTCTTAGCGCGGGAGTTTTGAGTTTCCGCTGCGATTAGCACAACTAAAATGCAGGAAAAAATCAAGCAAAGAAGAGTTGAAGATTAAAAGCGATCGCCTTAGTTTTATACACCTATTTCAAAAAAGGTTGTCAAAGCGAAAGGAGAAAGGCGATAGCCAATATATCATCTAACAAATAATCAAGGCCTTTAAGTGGTTTCGGGGCTACAAACAACACTGGATATCTCAACACAAACTTCTGTGTTCTTGGCGAGAATAAGAAGCAGAAACACACTAAGTCATTCCAGCTATTCTTGGATCTTGGAATGGCCTATCTCCTATCGCTTATCTATCGCCTGGGCTCCGAAAACCCTTTTTAAATATAGTTATATAATGACCGTTCCGGAATTGAGGAAGGAACTGAGGTCGAGTGAAAATATCAATTTAATTAAGAAAATGATCCCATCACAGAAAAGATCCTACTAATATTAGTATTATTTATATCGAATTTAGGCACATTTGGATAATGCTTACTTAGTAGCAAGCCTTTAAATTACCCAAATTATGAGATAATGTATGGAATTTGGGGACAGTGTCCCTCAAAACTATACGATCTCTCTTATTTTTGCGATTGATTTAAAGCCTACTAATCAGACAGTATTTGCCTAAACGTTCTAAAACTCGATAAAGTTTATAGTTTATACTTTTAGTGTAATCATTCATGTGATGAGGTTTGTTTTTAATTGAATTATTATTTCAACAATCGTTCTGTCTCTTCCTCAATTCAGGAACGGCCAATATGATGTGTTTTTTCCCACTCTTCTGTGTTATTATTTTTTCCTCCGAAAATTAAAAAAATACAAGTCCGAATCCAAAACTTCAATTTATCTTTCTGTTTTCATCTTACCATCTGGAGATGCAAAGGTAATGATAGCCTTCTTTCCACTGATTTTAACGTCGGTGACCTCACCACCATCCGACTTAGGGTTCTCAAAATACATTTGAATGGAGTCTTCAGTACCTGCACTAGAAAGACCACTGACCAGAACAGTACAACACTAGGAAAACAAAGCAACGGCGTTCAATCACTCAGCAATTGCTTTAAATGAGGTGAGAAAGCATAGAAGGATGTAGTTCTTTTAGCTAACAGTTTTGAGTTCCTTTTCATGCACGTAACCAATTTTTTTTTTTCGCCCATGCTTTGTGCGTAAAATATTGTGTCCATCGACAGGAAATCACGCTGGGGAATTATTGCTTCAAATTGGGCCAGGACAAAATTCCTCTGCGAGTTTTCATCCAGTTACCACCAAATCGCACATGAAAGTAGTTCAGCTAAAGCTTTATGTTTCTTTGGTTTTAGATATTTTCAGATTGAATAATTTTAGCGGGAAAATGACGTCATCGATTTGAAACAAAAATTCTAAATTGGTTTTAAGACTTCTCTAAGAGGTGCATTAGAAAGAGCTCATCGAGAACGACTGAAAACCGAAACTTTTATTGCTATACCATTTTACATTGAGGAGTTATAATTTTTCAAAGTTTGAATTTCCCGCCATTTTGTTTCTAAAAATAGCAAAAGAACAAACTTTGAAAAATTATAATAAGAGTTTGTACCTCTCTGGATTGTTCGTATTCTTTCACTGTTAGTTGACAGCCTTGATATTTATGTTTCTTAGTAAGCACTCTCTTGGCATCTAAAAATTAAATTAATCCAATAACCGAATAAATTCGAAATAATTATTATTTTATATTTTTATTATGTTGATTTTTACAGACTGATTCATAAAAATCAACATAATAAAAATATAAAATAATAATTATTTCGATTCGTATTTAAATATTTTAAAAATGAAAACGGAAAATAACATTCAAACAAAAAAATTCTTTATTATTCTTTAATTAAAAAAAAATTTTTTTTTTCATAGTTTTTGGAATGAAGATCATATTTTTGTGAATTTCTAGAGTCAGCATTATGCTAATGAGCTACTATTATTATAAAATAGGTTAATGCTAGCAATATCTTACCATCTGGAGATGCGAAGGTAACTACAGCCTTATTTCCATGGATTATTACGTTGGTGACCTCACCACCACCTGACTTAGGATTCTCAAAGTACATTTGAATGGAGTCTTCAGTACTTGCACTGGAAAGACCTCTGACCAGTACAGATTTACACTAGGGAAACAAAACAAATAGAATAGCAAATTCAATCCAAACAAATCATTGAGGGAAAAAGCATGTTACAACCCACGAGAGGCTGCTGTAGGGATCAAACATTGAAGCGATCGTCTAGATGGACTCACTAAACGTTTTACACCAATTTACCATTAATTCCATCCTCAAATGCGCGATAAATAAAGAGAAAACGACAAAACCTAATGAATAAAATACAAATATTAAATTCAACATTTTTTTAGGAAACCCGGAGTGTAAAATTCCTACCGATAAGGAAACCATTCATGAACTGCAAAATACAAAATAACTGTTTGAAAACAACTGCTAGCTAGTGGAAGTACCTCAGGCTCTTCTTGGTAAGAAGGTTTAAGGGGCTTGTATTCTGTTACAGTTAGTTGACAGCCCTGATATTCATGTCTCCTACCAAGGACTCTCTTGACAACTGAAAAAAGAATGAATTCTCTACAATAACTGAACTACGTCCCAAAACCACTTTTGCACTTCACATTTCAATTGTAATTTTAATTTTATTAAACAAACTTACCATCTGGGGATGTGAAAGTCACGATCGCCTTATTTCCATTGATCTTAGTAACGTCGGTGACCTCACCACCACCTGACTTACGATTCTCAAAGTACATTTGAATGGAGTCTTCAGTACTTGCACTGGAAAGACCACTGACCAAGATGGACGTGCACTTCGTTAGAAAGAAAATAAAACCAGGTGAAACACACAAACAAACAAACAACATCAATCATCATTATCATCACAAATAAAATTGTGTAATTGTTCTAATTAATTCTTCAAACTGTTCCTTGCTTCAAAAAGGGAAATTTATTTGCCTTCCAAATCCACCAAGCAATAGCACTTTCCATGGATGACGTCAAAATATTTGTTCGTTGTGCACTGTGGTATTACAAAGCGGACAAACAAATGAGTCTTTTCAGGGTTTTTAAAGATTCGTGAAGTTCAAATGATGTCAACGCTTGAATTTCTCTTGTCCTAATCTTTGCCAGTTTGCTCTTCCATAGAATAATGCAATCGTAAATCTTCCCAGGCTTTGGTAAGGGAATAAACGTACTTTCAGCCATTTTCTCAGAATATTGTGAATCTGAAATAAATTCTCCCCAAGAACAGTCTTTGCTTGGTTTTCCCGATATCCTAATAAAAGAGGTACTCTAAATAAGATTGTCTGCTTCTCCGCATATCCTAGGCTTCTGTTTACAAAATTTGACCGCATTTTGATCCCATATAAGGCTGTGGGATAGATCTAATTTTATTAACCGTGGAAAGTGCTATTACGATGTAATGAACGCAGGCTTTATTTTTGCTTTTTAATTGTTAATTATATGACATTGTAAGAGCACATAATGAAAGAAGCGAAGTCATGTTAAGGTAGTTTCTTCAGGCAATAATAACATCAGCGATTATAATGTACGAGGTGATTATGGAAAGGATTACCTTAGTAGTGTCTGCGTCCTCATCTTTGAACGGCTTGTATTCTTCCACTTTTAGTTGACAACCTTGGTATTCATGGCTTCTAGCAACCACTCTCTTTGCAGCTGTAGAGAGATATTAGGAAGAAAGTAAGGTGCCCTTTTTTGTTATCGCTAGTATATCATTATAGGACTTTCTAACAAACTTAGGGACCGGTCATTATTTAAGTCGGAGGGGGGGTGGAGGAGAAATTGGGGGGCCCTGAAATATTTCTAGTGAGAAATAGGGGGGTCTCGAAAGTTGAAAATG
>WUAP02140548.1:0-12289 GCA_015163945.2 Stichodactyla helianthus
CTGAATTTACAACATCCTCCATGGTCCCTGATTTCTATTGTGTTTGGCTCATTAATTATTCATGAGTTGTACAATAGTGATTACCCTTGCGTAGAATACATTATCGTTGGCTTGACTTTAGAATCAAAATTATCCACGTTTCTTTAACCTCGTCTAGCTATTAAAAATTCAAAAACCTTCAAAACTAAAGCAGGTGAGTAGCAAGTAGAGAACCAGAGATTTTCTCGGTCATTCTCGCATCAGTGTGGTTTCCTCCTTGCCTTCGTGTTGCAACTAAAACCTTTTTTTTTTGTAAACAACTCTCGTGCACGAAGGTGTCAATCGTTCTGCAAATAATTGAGAGGGAATAATTTTTTTTTTTAACTGTTCGATCGAACTCCGCGTGTCTGAACTGATCTCATGGTTACGCAAGTGTGTCAGCTTTCCTCCTCTTATTTCCAGGCTTGATTACTCGAGTTCCTGTGTTGATTTCATTGAAAAATTCATGCGCAATCAAAACTCGAGGGTAAACAAAAGTCCATGTGCTCTCATTGGCCAGCCGGTTCTTATCCCAGATCTCTCGGCGTCACTCATGATCGTTTCGAATTTCGTTTGCGATAAAAGCCACCGCCACACGTGTTGTTGACGGAAATCGAGAAATGGAAAATCCTATTCTGCATAGTAATTGATTATTTGGGTTCGCTGAGGAAAAATCAATCATCGATAACACTCGCGTTGTGTGTGCGATCAAAATTAAGGTAAATATTCCTCTCCTTGTTATTTTTAATCTGTTTTATTCATATTTTGTTTTCCTTTGTTATTTATTTCACTTTCGATCGTCGAGGCACAAGAATCTTTGACAAAGGAAAGTCGTTGTAAATGCAGATATTAACGGAGAATTTCCGATTCAAATCGGGCAATTTTTGATTCCTGTTCTCAGTGTTTATAATAACTACGTGGATTCCAAATTGCGTATAATATCCCTGATTTTTCATTCTCCCCTTGCCTTTTTCTAACCACCAAGCGCCAACTGATTGTGTTTCTAAAATTTGTTTATCAAATTCTCAGATGTAATACAACAATCGTAGTTTCTTATGTCTTTATTCTCCAACTTAACATTTATTCCACCTTTGAATAAATATTCCTTGTTCCTCTGTATTTATTATACCTAAACACTTAGGCTTTTTGTATTCTGGCAGCGAGATTAATGAATGAAGCTCCACTCAACCCTATTAGTTGCTCTGATCTTAAGCCAGATAATACGAGAGATTTTTGAATGGCGTATTCAGAAAAATCGCTAGGGCCGGCTTTTGTTCGACACCGGTTTGTTTGACGGACACTTTTACATTTAGTTACAAGTCGATCTTTCGATCTTTAACCCCTCATAAAAAGACTAACATAATTACACCACGATTTAATAGTTCTCTAGTTTATGAATTAAAAAAAAGGAAAAAGCGTTTGTCTTTCCTATTCCTGACTAACAAAATTACACCACGATTTAATATTTCTGCAGTTAATGGATTTTTTTTTAAAAAAAGGAAAAACTTTTTTCTTTCCTAATCCTGTTTCTGTATTTCTTTCTTCTTTTCTCTCGTTTTCTTTGAATTTCCCAGTCAAATGCGTTTTTATCGATGTTTTTAGTATTATCCTTGCGCATTTTCTTCTTTCGTTCAGTTCATTTCCATATTCATTGCGATAATTTTCTTTCTCATACTAATTCACCCCATCTGTGCGTGCTTAGCTTAGTCGCTTCTTGTCTCCAAGATACCCTTTTCATTTGACGACTAATTTTATTCTCAAACTTATGAATAATTAATGAGGAGCAAACAAAGTAAATCACTACCGTGATGGTGGTTTTGATATGTGATACTAATTAGCAGAAAATTTGGCCAATTTTCACTTTGATTTTCCCCTAGAATTATTCATGGTTTGAGAAACTAGATCAAACACTTGAAACAGTGTTTCATCCGATATCGAAACACCGAGAAGTCGGTTAAAAAAATGAGTCGCAGCCGAGATCTTTTTAACCCACTTCTCGGTGTTTCGATATCGGTTGAAACACTCTTTCCCGTAATGTAAATGCTAAAGTTGTCTCTGGCCCTGTCTCTGGCTTAAAAATTCTTACATTATTACTCATCCTGACTGCAATTTTGGAATTTTTAAGATTATACTCTTTGCCGTGTTTGATCTATTACATCAAAACCAAGACTATGATACGTCTAACTGGTCCGCTCCTTAGGAAGCCAAAGATCTTATTGCGCCTCTGATACTGCTAAATCCCACCCAAGAACCTTGGCTTTCACCAACCACAATGCCACGCGAAAAAACAGCCAAAATAATACCTACGGATTTGCTGCTACGTTGCTACAGTGGATGTACATTTTAGGGTAGGGACCGCAGTAAATGTGCGTCGGCAGCAGTCTTGTCGTCTTTTCGTTCCTTAGTCGTTGAGTCGATTTATTTTTTCACTTCTTGCACTGTTGGTCAAGTATTTATGCTCCTTTTTAATTTTAAACGCATTCCTCAGTGGTCAACATCTTTACACTAGATATTATTGTATGAATTATACATTTTGTGGTCCTGGTTTGCTACCAAAGAAACCTGGATTTTGTTCTTTCTCTTTTTGGGGACATATTTCGTTTGCTTTTTCTTGGATTTACTTTAAAAAGACGCTTTTATTTCGCGAACTCGTTCTTGGAGACAGATTTCTTTTGGTCTCCATGGGTCGTTTTTTAAATTTTAATCGCTTCAAAGTTTATTGATTTATTTGCACAAAAAAACCTGACACTGAACCCCTTGAACGAGCCACTATCACAACTCAACCGTACTCACTAAGCATGTAAAGCATCCAAGACCCACGTCATCCACGATGGAACACAAACAGCTGCACAGTCACGAAACTGAGACGTTCAATCATGGTTCACATCAGACTTCCCACCCAAGGTGAGCGAGTTAAAACATACTAACGTCATTGCTAGTCGTTTGTGTCATTCAAAGTCTTATTTGTCATATTTTATTTGGAGAGAAACTGCCTATTCCCCCTGCCGACTGATCCCCAGTCCTGCTCACTGTAGTATCTGTTATGTTTCATAGTTTAACTGGCGCAGAACCTGCTTGACCGGTTTGGATAAGAGATGTCCCGGATGTTGAAATTTAGTTGAGGAATGTGGCGTGCATGTTAAGTGTTTTAGTAGCTCGTACTGTCATGACGATGATGATGATAATAAGCTAAGCTTTATATGTTTGATATTCATTTGAGTTTTCGTGTTGAAGTATTGATTTTGAATTAATTTTCCTTTTTTTGTATAATTTTCGTCATATGTAGTGATGATGTTATCAGCGTCACCACCTTGTAATAATTCATTTATGTATTTGTCATTTCACGTTATCAATAAATTTTGAAAAACCACCACAAGACCACATTTTTATTCATTATTACTTGATTTTGGTTTGACTTTGTTTTCCGCTAGATTTTGATTAAAAGAAATCAAATCCAAGCATATGCCAAAAAATTACTCCAAAACCTCTGCCGACTTTCTATGAAAATCCGATAGATCGAATAATTGAAACTCGCCTTTTTTCAAAAATGGATAGCAAGATAAAGCGTCATGAAATAAGTAGTACATTCAGAACAGTTGCAGACACTATAATAGATGTCTCATGATTTGAAGACACCGAGACGCTAGATGGCTCCGCCATGTTTCATCAATTTGATTTTGACAAATGTTTTGTCGTTTTGCATATCATATCAACACGGTGGGCCCTTTTTGATTGACATTTCGTTGGAAATGTTTTCGTATATCAGTTTGGCAATACACGGCTCTTGAATGAATGTTCCTGCATTTTCATTGGTTGGTTAGGATTTTTCCGCGCTTTTTGATTGGACGGCGTAGTGGAAGCCATTTTAGAGTTACTTAAATGACGTATACATAGAATTCGAATGGCTTTCTGCAACTTTGTACAAAATAGTACGATGAATTGGTGGCTTAATTGCACGTCCAAAGCCTGTCCTGGCACAGACATGGCTTTTCATAATTTCTTCTATTTTCCCGCCAGTTTATTTTGAGCATGCGCAAACTGTTTTCACCTACGTGTAAGTCATACTTTATCCACTCTAATATCAAGAGTTATTACCGGAAAAATAGTGTGTTGGTATTTCGATGTTTCACTGTTACTAACATTTTAAACCGCTGTCTTGGTTTCCCTGAAGTTTACTAATTTTGATTTTAATGTAGTCATTTTGTGTCAAGTGTCTAAGTGAGTCAGCTGTATGGTTTACGAGCTTATGTCGCTACTGCTCTGCATTTATTCAAGCCCTCTATCGCCGTATGCCTCTTTTTATTTACGCCCCAAAAGCTCCAGAATCACCCGCGATCCCTCCAGTCCTTTCCATGCATTGCGCTTATTTTCATCAACCATGGCAAGTACTTGTGTGAAGTGTATAATTTAAATTCCTTCCTGGCGGCCATGTTGGATGTAGTCCAGAAGTAGGCCAGGGAACTGATGTGTGAGGGCCTTCGTCTGGAACTGCGTCGCAAACCTACCTTTGTGCGCGCGCTTTCTAACTTCCTGAGGAAGGACGGAGAACTGGAGTTTTTTTGAATTCATTCAACAAAGCTCTTGCTTTTACTTCACACCCTCTTATAGGATTACAAACCACCTACTTCATTATTTCTTCATTATTATAATTGTCCAGACCAGAGGGTGTCAATATCCCTTGAATAGTCAAACCTATCATGTATTAAGGACTCGCCGCTTTCCTTAGTATCCCTTAGTTTGTCTATATTTATCGATAAATTGTGGTTAGTGATACGTAATTAGCTGTCTTGTGGAATGAAAGACTCCTCATAGTATCTCGTCAGTCGTGTGAACCTTCATTGCGATTGAGCTTCCAGCGTCAATAGAATCTTAGCCCCACAGGTTTTGAGAGCCTTTTCACTCATTAGCTCTTTTCGTAATTTAAAAACCTTTGTTGTATTATCTGTTACGCAATTTTAACCGACGCAAGGTCAAAGTGTCTACGAGTATCTTTCAACAGAATTTAAAATACGTTTCTATTATGGCAGAAATCGTGAAATACACCATTCATGTCGCCTAAGTATTGCTTGTGTATGTCTTGATTAGCTGTTTTCTGGCTGTCTACGTTGTTGGAGCAGATTTCTCGAGTGAGATACACGGTATGGTTGACACTCAAATGGTTTCTCGATTCAAGTATTTCGATTAGATGATACGTGTGTGACTCTCTTGATTTTGATTGGCTCAGAGAAGAAGTCTTTTGAAAGTCACGATATTTTTACGGTTTCTCACTCGTACGAAATCTGCTCATTTCAAATTGTGACGCATAAAGAGTACCGGCTATCTGAATGTGTATTTTTCTATAATTCTTATCCATGTCGACCGTTGATATACCGGCACTCTAACGTGTTGTACCTCCTTATCTTTGTAGGTAAACTGCTTTAGCAATGGGTAAACAAAATAGCAAACTTAAACCAGAAGAGCTGGAGGACCTAAGAGGCGCTACTCTGTTTAACGAACACGAACTACAGGAGTGGTACAAAGGTTTCCTAAAGGATTGTCCGTCCGGACACCTGTCGGTAGAGGAATTTAAAAAGATCTATGGCAATTTTTTCCCTTACGGAGATGCGTCGAAGTTCGCCGAACACGTCTTCCGTACATTCGACAAGAACGGCGACGGGACTATTGACTTCCGAGAGTTCATCTGCGCACTTTCCGTCACATCTCGTGGCAAATTAGAGCAAAAGTTGAAGTGGGCGTTTAATATGTACGACCTAGACGGCAACGGATACATCTCAAGACAGGAGATGCTGGAGATCGTCAAAGCTATCTACAAAATGGTAGGGTCTGTCATGAAGATGCCCGAAGACGAGAGCACGCCGGAGAAACGAACCGACAAGATCTTCAGACAAATGGATAAAAATGTCGACGGAAAACTCTCGCTGGCCGAGTTCATCGAAGGAGCCAAGAACGACCCTTCCATCGTTAGACTTCTCCAGTGCGACCAGTCTGCTGGGGCATCCCAATAAATATATTAAAATGCAGTTACAAGATAGCTACCACATCATTAGAGTTGACTTTGCTGACTTAGAGACTAAAAAAGCATCTCATTGAATCCGTATACTCATTGTGTTAGACACTTTCCGCCATAAATTGTCTACAAAACAAACAAACAAAAAAAAAAAAACAGCCTAAATTATACCTTCCTTGCCACTGGCTTTTGAAGTTCTTTGTATCCTAACAAGTTGTTAACTAAAGTATAATTGAACTGCGTACTGGAGCCAGAACTTGTAGCTTCAAGAGTGTCTTTTTAAAACAACAAAAAGGTTCAACCAACCAAAATAAAAACTGTCTTTTCCTTTTTTTAAAAAACATGAGATTATTTGCTTTGTTTGTAAAAGTGTTTTATTGCATGAATGTTGTTTTCTGGACATTCTACTTTTTTTGCTTGCAGTTCTTCTGAAATCTCTATGGAGTTATCTTCATTAGTAAATAAATGTTGATATCCTAAGTTATTTTATTGATGCGTACGATTCGTGCATTACGAGAGGCTGAACTGCCATTAGGCCTTTTGCACTAACAGGTCACGTGACCAGACCACCCTTAAATCAAGCATCGGTGTCAAAATAAACTCCAGAAATGAAAAGAGCATCTCAATGTTAGTAAGAAGGTGAAGTTTCAGCTCAAAATGTTTGACACAGGAGAAATGGCATGAAATATAAAGTCAAATATTTTTGTTTTCTAAGAGTTTGTAAGGAAAAATATACTGGACTGCACAGCTTGCTGTCCAGCACATTTTCCTATACAAAGCCTGATAAAATTTTAATTTTTATGTTTCATGCCATCTCTCCTGTGTCATACCTTTTGAGCTGAAACTACACCTTCTTACTAATATTGAGATGCTCTTTCCATTTATTCATTTTATCACTGGTGCTTGATGTAAGGGTGGTCTGGTCACACGACCTGTTAGTGCAAAAGCCACGCTTTTGAATGGGACTAGCCTGCTGCTGGAACAGCTGGTAGAGCTGGAATATCCTCATTTGTAAAAGAAAATGAAAGAGAATGAATGAATGAATGAAAAATAAAGACAGAGAGATTGAACCTTAAAATACTAATTCCACTTTCCATCGCTACTACGAACATGAGATTAAAAAATAATAATAATAACAAATAAATGATTTAGAAATTCTCGCTCAATCAGTTATCCCTGCCTTTGTCAATTGTCAATTAAGCTTGAATCAATAAAACAATATGAGAAAATATCGGGGAAAAAATTGCATACCCAACATGTTTAACCGAAGCCAGCCTCGGATTCCACGCGCACGAGCTGATCACGTGACAAGCCAAATTTTTATACGATTTCTACTCGTCATGCGCATTCGAAAGAATTTGAATATTCATTGCTTTCATGCAGACATTTGGTTTTGTTCTTGGTGAGAGTTACTTTTGTTCATCGATGTGGTTCGAGAACAACTTGGCCAGCACTACATAATGGCGTTTGAACTATTTCTTCCCACTGATTCTAGTAGATAGCTTGATCAAAAGTTCCGTTAACAGCGCGGTTGCGCAGCGTGAATTGAACCGCACACAGAGCTTTTTACATGTCTTGCGGCGATTTTAAACGATAACATTTATAAATAATGTACAATTGTTTTGAAGAAGTGTAGTTTTTTTGCATATGTTTGTATGTTATGTGGTTGAAATACTCTTGCCTGAAATCGATTCCCAAATATGAAACGTATGGCGGCCAGATGTGTGAAGAGGAACGGTGGTTTGTTTGAGGGCGGGAGGTACGCACTGAGGTTAAGATTTTTCGATTAGACAGCTAAGATTTAGCACTCCGGTTGAACATTTGCAAATGTATTCTGTGCGCGGTTTTCCCGCTTTAAAATATAGTATAAGACTAATTTCAAATTGCTGAAGTCGGACACCAATACAAACTCGCACAATTATCATCACTAGTTGTTATGATTGCAACCACTGCGCCGTTCAGATATGCCGCCTGCGCCGTTGGTAGTCGCTTAGCTTTTTTTATCATTGAGTAAACCAGTTATGAAGTGTCAAGGCTCGAACATGATAGTTGCATTACAACAGTAATAGTAGCCAGCACAAAGTAATATTTCCAGCGCCAAGAACGTTGCCCCAGAAATTGCATCACCTTGTAACATCCCAATCCTACCTATATCATTTTTCCATTCTGGTATCTAACCATTTCGGGCCTGGATCAGACATCTGGATCTTTGCGCACCTAAGGAACTATACGTACTCCATCATGTCAGCTGTTGCTGCCTAGCATTCTGCGGCAAGACTCGGAGAGCGGATTTCGAATGGAAAACGTATACTTAAAGCACGTATACGGTACGACTGCCGCAATACTGAAATGGGTTTCCATTGTTATCGTGTCAATAGAGCAGTTTTCGTATTACTTTGAAAAAATTAAGGTACGAAGGTGCCGTGGCATGACGGTGTAGGTGCCATGTCAAAGCATTTTCATTGGAAGAAAGAACAGCGATCTTGCGCGCTGTGATTGCTTCAACGGAGTCGTCAATTTCTTACAGTGACGGTACTGCGTCCCGTGTCATTTCATAGTCATACGAAAACTGCTATATCAAGGCCCGTTTACACGGGAGATTTTTTTCTGCGATAAGCACTACGATTTTCCCTGCGATTCTAGCTGTGATGCAAAAATCGCGCGTGTAAACTACCGGCAATTGTAAGGTGATTTTCTAAATTCACGTCGCCGATGAATCGCCGTTGTTTCGAATATGTTCAAATTTAGTGCGATTTTGCGGCGATTTGCATTCATATGCACGCGCGCTTTTGAGTGCAAATGAATCGCAGCTAGAATCGCAGAAGAAAGGGCCTTTGCAATCACAATGCATAGTTACGGTTACCAAGCTAAGAATTCTAAGAATTCGCCGTATGTTTTCCCACTCATACTAAACCTACAACTTAATGTTACATGAAACTTTTTACCAAATACGACACAAGGCTAGAAAACGTATCGCATCCAGTGGTATCTAATTCCATATTCACTATCTTTCAGGTAAATACCATAAATGGGTAAACAGAACAGCAAGCTTAAACCCGAAGTTCTTCAGGATCTCCGAGCCAACACTGAATTTAATGAACAAGAACTACAGGAATGGTACAAGGGTTTCCTAAAGGATTGTCCGTCCGGACACCTTACAGTAGAGGAATTTAAAAAGATCTATGGCAATTTTTTCCCTTACGGAGATGCGTCGAAGTTCGCCGAACACGTCTTCCGTACATTCGACAAGAACGGCGACGGGACTATTGACTTCCGAGAGTTCATCTGCGCACTTTCCGTCACATCTCGTGGCAAATTAGAGCAAAAGTTGAAGTGGGCGTTTAATATGTACGACCTAGACGGCAACGGATACATCTCAAGACAGGAGATGCTGGAGATCGTCAAAGCTATCTACAAAATGGTAGGGTCTGTCATGAAGATGCCCGAAGACGAGAGCACGCCGGAGAAACGAACCGACAAGATCTTCAGACAGATGGATAAAAATTTGGATGGTAAATTGTCGATGGACGAGTTCATCGAAGGAGCCAAGAGCGACCCTTCCATCGTACGATTACTGCAATGCGATCCGTCAAGCGGTTCAGCTTCCTAGTTCCTCTTTCTTTTCCTCTAGTAATTTCTTTTTTTATGATAGGGAAACGCTCAGGTTTTTGCCAGTATTGTTAGGTAAACGAACTCATTGTTCTTATTCTTGGTTAGGTTTTCTTCCTCCGACCAAATCATAAACTCTGTGTTATTATATTCTTGAGGTATAGTTTCGTAGGTATATAGTAGTTCGCCCTGTCATTTTAATTTGATGTGTGTTTGGCGAGTCTTCAGTCTTTTCGATCTCGCAAGTGGATCACCCTAGTCTTAGAAAGCTTGTATTGTATTGTTGCATTATTCAGGTAGAGTTGCTGCATATTCTAGAATAGATATAAAACACGTATAGGATAATAAGATACGTTTCGTCAGTGGTCGGTCTATATAGCGTTTACTCCACGGATTCTACTACCCGTTAATTAGTCCTGTAGTATTATAGCACCACTAATTGTTTGGCCTTGTTTTTACTGATATCAGCAAGATGCTCAAAATGTCTTGAATCACTTATAGTTCGTCTTGATTTTGAATTCTTTAGCGTGTGTCCCTCTCACTGCCAGCAGTGTTTCCCCCTCGTAAAAGTCGAGTCTTTCGGTCGTGACTGCATCGCTCGTGCACTTGCGCGTACGCGTACGCGTCTCGAATTTGGATTTCTGTTGGAGCTCGTGCCTGATTGGTTGTAGTTCCAAGCCTTACTGCGCCCTCTAACTGGTACCATAGTTAACTATGCTGGTACGTTTAAGAAAAGCACATACGACTCTTCAACACGCAAGAGCTGACGACAACAAGCAATGAACGCGCAGAGACAGTGAACTGCAAGTTATTTACAAATACAATTTCTGGCTTGACGAATTTTGAGTTTAGGACCAACCAGCAAAACGAGTGTAAAATTTCATCTTCCAGGGTCCCACACGGGCTGTACCTGCACAGTAGATTAAGGTCAGTGGCTATGGAAACGCAAGTCCTGTGTTCCACGTCTCGTTACTAAGTTGTCAACTATGACTGTAATAATAAATTGGCGTCCACCGCCCAAAAATATCACATATATATTCTGTGCGCGCGTTTGAATGAATATAGGGCAGGTACATTATACGACTTCAATCTGTACAAAATCGATAAAATGCTTCATCTGTTATTAGGAAATGAAATCAGTTTGCAGTGAATATATTTAACATAGTCCAAAACGGTGTTGATCACAACTGTCCAATAAAATTAATAGGCCCCTGTTGGTGATGGTGTGTCTATCATTGGTTCACGCGCAGGCATTATTACTGAAGTATGTAGAGCGGTTTTTCGTGTGAGGGAAATTTGTAGCTGTACCGTAACCGTAGCTACACGTTGTGATTCGATGATTCACATGAAATCAGATGGAAGCAGAGTTTTGGAAAGTTTTGAAAATTGGAAAAAAGTTTTTTCCAGGACCTCAAAAGTTTTGGAAAATCATACTTTTTGGAAATTGTAAGGCCCAGGTCAAACGTCGAACTCATTGAAAACAATGGATAATAAGGCGGTCTTCTTTGATGTCTTTAGGTTCGACTCGTGAAGTTCGACGTTTGACTTGGGCCTAAGCGTCCTTAGCAGCGGTTATTAAAGTCGGTCAAATTTCCCTCCCCACTAGACTTAAAGGGGTACTTGGATGAAAATCAATGAAAATTGAAAATGGCTTGAAACTTAGCTAAACCTATCTATACGGTCCCAATAATCACCATGAAGCAAAATATTCTTTACATCCAAAAGAGAGGGATAGAAATTGTCAAGTTATTTAGCATTTAAATTTTGAGTAAATGACGTTACTCAACCCTATTGTTCTTTTAGGTTTTAAACCAAAATTTCTCTGTGATGATGAGCTTAAAATGTAGGTTTTTGGCAGAGAGTAGCTAGTTATTTAGCTATAGTTATTTTCATATAGAAATAATCAGTTTTCAATTTTCACCGATTTTCATCCAAGTGCCTTTAAATAGAACAGCTGACATGTATTTGAAGGAATCTCAACATTGGGTAGAATTGCTGGACATCCAAAGTGTTAATTATATTACTGACACCATTGGACACGGTCTTTGGCGCGCGAAATTCGAATTCTATGCTTGAATTAACAAAGAAAATGATCAAAATGTTGTCGGTACGAGGGAGTTTTCTAAGAAATACGCCTAAACTATTAGCAAATGCCTTATGTTTCATCCGGATTCTCTTAGTGGAAATACACATCTACAATATATCGTGTTTGAATTTTTGCTGACGTAAGATCTGAAGTTGGAAATCGATGGTTAAGTTTAGGCAAATTTTAGAACTTTAAGTATGAAAGAGTTAGAGTGGTTTTCATTAACCCGTGAAACAAAGTGGACTAATTAAAGTGTAATAGTCAGATAGACACAAAAGAATAGAATTAGAGGGTGATAAAGTGTATTTCACGGGTTAATGAAAACCAACTCTAATTACCCAAGTTTCGATTCCAAATAACCTAAAAAATTCCAATAGAAACTTGTTTGTTTCATGCGGGTTTTGATAACAATTCTTCTAAATTCGGACTCAATGCAATGCCTAGATATTTGTACACACTTGGATTTTCCAAACGACTTATTAAAGGAAAATCTATAAGTAATATATACAATATGAGTGGCCGATCTGTATACGATATACAAACACGAGCCGAAGGCGAGTGATTGTATA
>WUAP02140559.1:0-12288 GCA_015163945.2 Stichodactyla helianthus
AACCCCTTGCTCTAACCACGGTTCACATGGATTTGAAAGAGAAAAATAACCTAGTCTATCTGGTGCATTGTTTTGGCAAGCATTGTTGACGTAATTCTTTGAAATCGATAGACGAGTGGTCTAATGCGCTGGGCTTTCAAGACAGTGAGTCAAGCCCGTTGGGCTGGGTTAGTACCCTGATGGGTGACCACTGATAGCTACTTGGTGAATTCAGACCTTTTCTTTTTATCATCTTCGATTTTATTTTTCTGTCTCCTTGCTTTTTTTAATTTTCCCCAGAAATATTTAATTCACTGGGAGCACACTTTGAATTAAGTATTACGCAATATTTTCTTTTTTTATATCCACAAATCAGTATGTACTAATGCAGCATAGCACACATTGATTCGTTACTTAAGATTAACTGGATGGGGGGGGGAGGGAGATCAGGGCCCCTTGTCACAGATGGCGTCCACCTCAATTTTTTTCAGGTCCTCGATCAGTAAGAGAGAGAGGAGGGGAGGGGAGGGAAGAGAAATAGATCCTTTTCTCGGGATTGCGCACTCATAAAAGAAATTTGACGGGCCGCAACACAAGAAAAGGAGCTTTATGATGAAAGCAATTTCTAAGAATTTGTTTATTTGTTTGTTTGTTTGTTTGTTTGTTTGTTTGTTTGTTTTGTTTTTTTTTGCTTTTTTTGGTTTTGTGGCCCGTCAAGTTTGCCAGTCTCGCTCGTTAATTTTCCGCGCCAAATAAGATTCAAATCGTGCACTTTCGGTTACGGCGATTTGAATCCGATTTGTCGGCGGAAAAATTAAAAGATTTGGAGCAAGTCTAGTCAAGTTTGGATGCGCACCCGGCGGGTAAACTGACCAATCGGCAATTTTGCCTCGACCAACAAGAATTACTGTCTGAAGAAGCCCAAAACAGTGGGAGAGTCGGACGAAATGGTGAAATAAAAGCCTTCTTTTTCTGTTTTCCTTTTATTTCTTCTTTTCCCCCCTTTCTTTTCATTTCTCCTCCTGAGTCACGATATTCCGCGGGCAGGCAGTTCATGTGGCACTGCTCGTGTACGTTTGTAAACGTTAGTCTGGGGCTTTTCCCAGATATTTTACATAAAATGATTCCAAAAAAAAAAAAGAACGTTTGAACAGAACCCTTCTTTTGCCCTAACTCCTCCCCCTTAATTCCATAAACCAAAGCGACCGTCCTAGAGAAGGATTTCCTGGAAATATTTAAGGCCAGACAAATAAAAGACCAGGGTAACATGCGTCACGCAATTTAACGTGTCTGGATAGGTAAAAATCGCTGTCACGTAGAGGTTCGTTACTCTGGAATTCAGCAGGGGGCCTGGTCACTAGAGGTCGACTGCTATGTAGACGTCGCTGTAATGTCTAAGCGCCTTTTGTTGTCCTGAAGAGAAAGAGTTATTTAATCAGTAACACTTGATACGCCTTAATAAATGCTCTACACAAATATGCGAGGGGACTGTAGGCAGCCACGCGATTTTGGGAGCATTCCTAAGTAAGGCTAACCATTGATTCTAGTCCTCTCGTAGCAGTTTGGATAGAATCGGTGTGTTCAGTAGCCTCGTTCGCCCCAATCTTTACGGCTGCTGCTGACTGGATCTTGGTCTGAAAGCACACGCAACTACTGAGAATTATTTTTCAGTTGGGAGTGTGCAACTTTGGACTAGAAACATGGTGAATCCACGACCGCCGATCCTCCTTTTTGTGGCTGCTTTGTGTGCTATGTTCATCTTAGTTCACGGTAAGTATTATTCATAGATTATAGCCCTCGTTATTAAGAACTTGCAAATATATTCGTGTATTAAGAGTTGCAATGGTCTTTGTGATAATGGTTCGTTGTTAAAGGAGGCCGGGTCCGAGTGCTGGGCTCATCGGTCATTTTAAGTAATCATAATCGGAGACAATAGACGTCTGTTTTACTCTCTTGGCTTTTTTAGATATTTATTAATCCTTTCAACAACAATTTGCTCTCCTATAAACGAGGCAAAAGAACCTGAATCGCATCCCTTTAAGAGAATTTAATTATTTTCTTAAAATATACCCAAATATTAACTTTTTGGATCGATTGTCTGGCTCTAAGTTTCACAAATGAGAAACATTCATGAATTACAAAACGATTGTCCTATGAAAATGAGTTTCTGTAGCTCTTGCTAACAATAAACCATGTCATTTATATTTTTGTAAATTGTAATTTATGTCTTCAGTTTTAACTTGAGCTTTTAACAATTTCAGCACCAGCAAAGTTGGGGATCTCCACCTTGATTGTTTCATTAATGACTTTAGTACGAAACGTTACCAAGAAATCCCTCCAAAGACGCGAGACATGAAATTACGTTTGCATGTTTGGCGGGATTTTTTCAGAATTTAAATTTCTGTAGCTCAAAATGAGAATTTTGGTGATTCATAAAGGGCTTCTGTATCAGGCTCTCTTGTTCCTTATACTCCGTTTAGTGTCGGCTAGCTCAGATGTGTAGTGTGTAATTTCATACCTTTTTTCTATAATCACTACATGCAAATAAAGCTCATAATTGCTTCGTAATTCAAAACTTTTTACAACATCTTAAAATCTTGGGACCAGAAAGATACTGGAAAATTTTTCTTCGAAACACTGATCATTGATTGTACTGTATAGCTATGGAATTCTAATTATAATAATTTGATTGCCCATGGGATGTGTGTTCGTTATGGCGGTTCGTGGTTCTGTTACACAAAGACCTCAGACTTGAAAGATATTCATCACTGACCTTTGCTACCATTTTTATCCTATAAAAGCTAAGATTCGCATTAAATATATTGAAGAATTCAACTCAGAGCGTACAACTCTCAGCTCACATGTTGGTTTTTTTAGTGAGACATAAAGACATTATTATTCACAGACATTTGAGGCAATTACTATCATTATTTACCTCGAAGTGGTAGTTACAGTTATCAGTAAACCTCGTACTGTGGGCAGGAGTATGACGAGAACGCTGGACAAAAATTTGCAGTCTTATTAGCAAAAATCCACTAGAACCCAAGCTAGATCTAAGAATAACTAACGGAGGAAACTGTTGTTTACACATTTTGGCCCCACTTCCCCTCTCTTTATTGCTTGAATGAGTCTAAATGTTGATTCGAAATACAAATGCGATATTGTGGTGTGTCAAGGAGTGGAGATATTCGGGCACGAATCCCGTGAATATGAATAACTTTTTTCGTGACGGATTTTACATGTTTCGTAAAAGATCGTAGTCAGACTATCAATCAATCAATCAGTCACTCTATTGGGATCACAATTCCAGAATATTTATTGATGATAAGAGCTGAAAAAATGATCAAAAATATAAACAAATACCATTAACAAACAGAAACAAAATAAAATATTAAAAAAATTTTATCTGAGTTAAGTACTTCAAAAACAAAGAAACCTAAAGCGAAAAAATTTAAACATTTCAGCTTTAATTTATTAACAGTAACCAGGCGGTTAAGAAGATTATTGACCTGAAAGGTTGTGTGACTTAACTAGGATTTCAGTTACCACACACAAACATTCGTTAAAAACGTGGACCAAAAATTCTTAAACTCATGAATTACTAATGAAGACAAAACAAAGTTAAATTACTACCGTGATGGTGGTTTGGGCATGTGATCTTAATTAGCTTAAAATTTGGCCAACTTTCGCTTGGACTTTCTCCGAGAATTATTCATGGCTTGAGACGCTAGATCAAATACTTGAAGAGTATTGCATTCAATAACCAAATACCTCGAGGCTTCGCCTCGTTTTTCAACTCACTTCTCTGTGTTTGGAGATTTCTCGTGTTTTTTCTATTACATAAAACAGAAAAACACGTTTAACTTTATCAATTTTGCGCTCTCTCTTTTGCTCTTTTTCTAAATTTTACACAATTCTGATGCTAACTTAATAACTTATCTTGTTGCTATTTTTAGCGGCACCTTCAGGGGACGACCTCGAGCTGTTGAAAGTAAGTGAAAGAAGTTGTAGTATATCCCGTATGTTATTAATATTCATGAGACAACACCCGCGCTAGTCTTTGTATGTGTGTGAGTCGAAATAAAAGAGTAAGCGAATTCTTTGAACTTTTTGTGTCCATTTTGATTAATACGATCCATCGATTTACACACGTGACTTGGGGTGTTGATTCATCACGTGACTCAGTATTCAACCTATAGCTCATTTGTTTCTGAAATGTTTAATTTTCAGCATAAATTAGACAAGTCGATAGAGCGGTCGAGTAGGCAAAGGTATGTTCATTTCAGCATCTTTTTGAAGGTTTGAAAAGTAAAAATAACTGCAGTGTCTTTATTAGGGGTAGCCTGCGTTGTCACCAGTCAGCGGTCGGCGGTCTCCCCATTCCCTCTCTTCCCTTCTCGTCTCAATTAGCGCAACCGGTTGGATGATGGCGGTAATGTTTCTGGGGAGTTTTTAATAAATGCTTTTGTGGTTTTGCAGGAGGCAAGCGCCTTCGAGGAATACATGCTACTGTAGGCCGGGTTGTAACTGTGACTGTCCTGCTGGCATATTTTGTAACGCAGTAAGTAACTATTCAGTAACTATAATTTTATTTATATTATTAATATCTCCTATTTTTAGCCCTCCAATAAGTAAGGGGCGGAGGGGAAAGGCTAGTCACTCCATCTACTGCTCCCCCCTGATCCGCCACTGTTATTAACATTGGTAATCATATATTTATATTATTAGTACCATACTTATAGAACAGATTCTTATGACTGTGAAATACTCGTGGCATGAACATGGCCGTGACACGCTCAAGGCACGTTAAAATTGTAGTAAACATTACGGTCGCTGAAGGCACGCTTACGGTACCGATCGTGCTGCAAGCTTTTTCACAGTTACACGAAATCTGCTCTGTTACAATCTGCCTCAAGAAGTAAGGTTTCATTTAGAATGCTGTTCAATGTTCTATTTTTCTGTTTCTTGTTCCCAGACCCTGCCCGGTGTCGGTTTAGCTGGACGACCAGGCCTGCGTGGAAGACCAGGTTTCCGTGGACCATCGGTAAGGGCAAAACATTATTGAAATTCGACGAAATGGGGAAAAAAATAAACAAAAAACAACAAAAACAAAAACAACAAATACAAGACAAAAAACAGAAACAAAACAAAAACAAAACAAAACAAAACAAAACAACAGAAACAAAACAGAAACAAAACAAAAGCAAAAAAAAAAAACAAACAAATCAAATCAAATCAAATCAAAACAAAACAAAACCAAACACAAACAAAACACAAACAAACAAAAACGAACAATTAGATGCATGGGGAAAATCAAAAATACAACCAGGATGAAAAAACTACACTCTCTTTTTTGAAGTTTTAATATCACAATAGACCTCTTACAGCAATTTCCAAAGCAGTTCAATTTGGAGCACAAAACAATGGAATATTTTCAGTTTTCGATTCTCAGGTGAATAAAATTCTATTGTTTTGTCCTCTAAAAAGACCTGGTTTGGGGACAAGGGGTCTATAAAGGTTACACGATCATATAACGACAGCCATGTTGGATGGCAGAAACAATAAAATCATTTTAAACGAGAAAGAATTCAATCCCTTAGTGGACTGAAGAGATTCTATTGTTCTGCCATCCAACATGGCTGCCGTCACGTGGTCGTGCAAAACCTCTATTCTTAATAGACCGGATGGCGTCCAATTAGAATTGCTATCGTTCTGGACTGACAAGCCTCGTGTTCAAGTGGAAACACAAAAGCGTTTTCACATGTATGAGAGGCTAGTGAGTCCAGAAGAATAGCAATTCTAATTGACGTCACAATTGCATCCGGCGTATAAAGATTGTCTTCATTATGCTAAAGTACAAAAATCTTTCACAGTTGTATGTTGCAACTTTCCTTTTTTTAAACGATCGAACTAATCCCTTTCTGGTTGGTATTTCTATGTTGATGACGTCACATATCACTAGATTCACTCATTAGAAACCGCTGACACCTAGCTTGCGGGTATCGCACTAACAAAATAACGATTTATGATTAAATATTGTGATTGTTTTTCACAGGGTACCAGGGGTGTCGAAGGACCTCTTGGAGACATCGGCCGTCCGGTATGAAATTTAACTAATAGCTTCTTAAAATTTCATTCGTTGCTAAAATTGTTTTCATTGTTGCCGTGGTAACTGGGTTTATTTGCACGTGTTGGATTTCTACAGGGTAACCGTGGTAACCAAGGCGCCCCTGGTAACATTGGTGAACCTGGAAAAGACGGACCCCCTGGTATTACACTTATTGGCGTGAGTTAATAATCAATATTTTTACATTTGGTGTCTGTTACCCCTTTTCTACGGTGTACGATTTTCTTTGTGTTGTTACTGTTTTGACCTCCTCCCACGACCATGATCCTTAGCGTTCAATGTCGTTTTGATGTGACGTCATAATGAAATAGGGTAATTGGCTGTTTACTCATTGTTAAACAAGAGTATATACCACACTATTCCATATTATACCGCGCACGATTCCTTTTTCCCCCCTACTGGTGTTATTTCTGTTTCATTGAAACATTTTGCTAATGTTACTGATTACTGGTTTCCAGGCTCCGCCAGGCACGGTCCTTACTCAAGAGGAACTTGAACAAATTCTCCAGATCTGGAATTCCATGCAGCGACAAATCGTAAGCATTTAATTCGTTCGTTCGTTCGTTTATTTTCCGTATGTTTGTTCATATTTTACAACTTTCCTTGCGTTGGGAACTGTTTCAAAACTTATCCATAAGTGTGGACATTGGTGACGTCATCGCGGCCATCTTAGGTGGTAATCAGCAAAAGGTTTCTCCTTTGATTTATACCGCCAACATGGCTGCCATGTCTTTGTCTTTTGATCTTTTTGGAAATGGCTTAAACTGATAACGCTCCAATATCCGCTTCTTTGACAGAGATCAGGGCTTCGCCATGTGGGACGTGTGGGTCCTTCGGGAAGAAGAGGTGCTCCCGGTATCCCCGGTGAGCCGGTAAGTTGATTCACTTCTTAAACGTAGTTCGTACTTTCATTTCTAATCGATTCATTAGATGAGTACCTGGTTTGATTATTTTCAATGTTGATTTTATGTTTCTCAGGGTTTAAATGGAGAGCACGGAGAACAAGGCCAGAAGGGAAGCAGAGGGGAAACGGTAGGAAAACGTGTGAAATAAGACTATATTTTTATATTAGAAGACTAATATAAACTCCTATTAACCGGGTGGGATGGCCGTCCCTTAAGTTATGGACCGAGTTCGGCTTTTTCCACTGCTTTATAGTTCAAGTGTGTAGCGCGCGGGCCATAGAAAAGTGGGAAAACGAGCGAGCGAAGTTAATAAGATGTTTAAGCCTGGTTCACACGAGCAACGCAAATGCAAACGCAAACGCAAATGCAAATGCAAACGCAAATGCAAAACTACGTGTGAACTACAGCAACGCAAACGCAAACGCATACGCAAGGAATGGAAAAGTTTTCATTTTCTTGCGTTTGCGTTTGCGTTTGCATTTACGTTGATGTAGTTCACACGTAAATTTGCCATAAGAACGAGTTCTTCCATCTGAAGTGGCTTCCCCCACAGTTCACCCCCTGGTCCACTAGACTCAGCAACTCATAGTCCCTCGAGAGCCTTGGAAAATAATGTCGCATTTAGCGCATGCGCGACAAGTTGTCGGGCTGTAACGGCGCTAATGTTTTGTTGTTATTGATCATTTCTACAGGGTCCTCCGGGTCCCCCAGGACCACCAGGAGATCCAGGCCGACCAGGCAAAGATGTGAGTACTTATAAGTCTCTTATTTAACCAAGGTTTTTCATGCTTTCCTTTAATTTTGAATCCGGTTTTTTACTGACGAAGCAAACTCTCTAATGCTGGCGTTTGCATGAAGCCTGTTTCACGGTTAAGCAAGTTCTCTTTAGGCTTGCACCGACTCTTTGCACTCATTTGTGCTGGTGCAAAATCCAGAGCTGAATGATAACACACACACACAAAACATAGTCGTTTTTTAAACGTAATCCTAGCTATATTTACTTTAATTTTAATCTCCCCTTGAAAAAATCAATGGTGGACTTCAAGTTCGATAGAACAGTAACCAATGTCTATTTACAAACCACAACAGTCTTGTATTCAAATATAATATATTCGACATTAGCTCACAATATCATGATGGACAGAACCTTAAATTCACATCTTGTCAGTGTAGAAGAATTTTGAATAGCAGTATCCTGAAGCGTTCTTCAGTTTTCATAGATTAATGCCGGTGGAGAATCTTTTGTAACCTCAATAACAAGAAAACAATCATTATCTTCATCTCTTGAATCGTTAGCGTCCAAGAATTCAACCAAGCTTGCAGGACTTTCGTTGTACATAGAAGTGTGGTCGACGCTTTCATCACTGCGATTGAGAGATTCTATATTTCTTTCATAAAACTGCAAAGCATCTTCAAGCGCCCTGTTCTGTTCACGAATCTTTCTCAAACTGTCTCTTGTTTTTGTTATCGACAGCTTCAACTCTTGTATTCGCAGTTTTGCTTTCTGCAGTGTCTGTGATCGCGAAAGCTTTGGATGTGATGCGCTGGCATTTTTTTGGCTTTGAATGGAATCTTTAAGGCCATCAAAATGATCCCTTATAATCCTCCTCCTTCTCTTCTCCATTGCATTATGTTTCTCTCTTCTTGGAGACATTATTTTTCGATGTTTTCTCTCGGTGCCAAGGTCATTCACAAGAATAACGGGACAATATTCTGAACAGTTGGACAGGCAAGAAAAATTTTTCACGTGGCACGTGAGAAGTCTCGCGCACACGTGCGTCTTTTGCACGATGAAAAATGCGTGTTATTTTTGACGAGAAAATGAACAAGAAAGCAAAAACTGTAGTTAAATGGAACTACCGTCCATTATGGGCAGCAGTCGCAATTTCGAGGACGAGTATAGGATGTTCAGTTTTAACTAACAGACAGAATTGACAGATAACTATGGTTTTTGCAATTGTTTGCCACTTAATCAGGATAGGATAGTTTGGTTCGTATTATTGAATCGATTACGCTCTTTTTTTTTTAAACCGAAAAATAAAAAAACTGAAACTGCGGGCCATTTAGTGTTTTGTGAACCTTGGCCGAAAGTCTGAGTATAGCATGGCCAGCTTGAACTAACAGACAGAATTGACAAATAATATGGCTTTTGCAATCACTTGCCACTTCTTTATCAGGATACGATAGTTTGGTTCGTACTGTAGCATCGATTTAAATATTTCCACTTATTTTATTTATTTTTTTAAATAGAGAAAAACTGGAACTATCCGCTATATTTCGAACAACGTTAAAATAAGTTGCTCACCCACCCCTCCCCCCCAAAAAATCACAGGGGTTGGGTGGTATCTAGGATATATGTAATTAAATCGATATGTTTTTACAGGGCGGTGAAGGGCTACCTGGTCGTCCCGGTGCACCTGGGAAGAACGGAGAAAAGGTAAGTTAGTGTGGTTGTTACGTCATCATTTGCTTTGTTATCAAGGCTGTAGCCAATCAGCTGTTGTTTCTGTTACAAAACCACAGGGTAACCGCGGAGCACAAGGACGATTTGGTCTGCCAGGAACAAAAGGCCCAAGGGTGAGCTGGAACTTTTTTAATTTGTTGAAAAAGTTTTTATTAGATTATCGAAGTCAAGTGAGAATGCAATATTATTCATTTCCAGGGCAGGTCTGGTAGACAAGGTCAGAAGGGAAGGCAAGGTATTATGGGTGAGAAGGTAAGGGAATGTCGAATTCTATACATTCAATCATATAATCATTAATAACAAAAAGTTTAATGAATTGTTTTGTCGATAGGGAAGTCAAGGAGCTGTAGGAAAAGCAGGAAAACCCGGAGAAGCAGTATGTGAAAGATGGTTATGAAAACTGTATAAAATAATAAAGAAATAAAGGAAGAATTCTGAAACAAAAAATGCAATTCTCTCCTCGGTGTTAGCTACTACGTGGTACATACAAACAAAATATCGCTTTTTTTAACTTGATTGAGAATTTTCTTGCTGTTACTCAAAGAGCTAACTAAAAATAAAATAATTTGATCAAAAGTTCGTACGGCAATCAGACAACAATGTTAGAACATTTTGGTGTCTGTAACACAAAGTATACCACGTGACAGCTAGCGCCGAAAATGTCACTTCAAACAAAAAATAGAAAAAACAAAAAATAGAAAAAACAGAAAATATCAAAATCAAATTCAATCAATCAAATACAACATTACGGTAGTCCGGTTATGAACAGGCGATGGATCAGATTTTAACTGAACCTAATAAACGTCCTTACAAATGAATAGATTCGACCAAACTTTAAAACTTGTTTCAGGGCGTTCAAGGACCACGTGGTCTTCCAGGACCATCAGGTCCAGCTGGAGTCAAGGTAACGTATCTTGTATGGAATTGTAGAAAAAGGGTTTCCATTAAGTAGAGGTGGAACCCTCCTTTTATTTTGGGATTCCCCAGACTTCCTTTGTTTAGTCATAGAGATTCCTCTAACGCAGAAAATTTCCTATAACCCTTTCTGTGATTCCTGCATCCGCTTCTTGGTAGTCCGCCTTTTTAGCGTTCTTAAAAAGCTTTCTTTAGCAAATGAATCCCATCTTTGACATTTTAAACCTTGTATCATGGGCGCAGAGGTCTTCGGTTGCTGTTCGTAGCGTCGTCGGCCGGGATAGAACTTCTGTTAAGCCCTGGGTAGGATACAATAATCTCTGTAATCGGGGTACGTAGGTGTGTTCTTGATTCGTCCAAGTACTTAGATTTGATGAACCTCTTTTGTAGGGTTCAACTGGATTACGCGGTGTTCAAGGCCCTCCCGGACCAAAGGTGAGGCAGGTTCTCTATCATTCTGTGTATTTATTTATTTTGAAATACAATGTTTGCTTTATTGTAGGGAAGTGTTGGAGTACCCGGTCCTCAGGGCATCCCTGGATCTCGTGGTGCTCGGGTAAGTATCAACTCAAATGTCCATAGTTCGCTATGGAACTTTATCCGTGGATTGCGTGCGTCTCTGTCAATCTAATCGACCCAGTTTAAACATCATAGCTAGTAGGCAAGAAATAGCGAGGATAAAACAGCATAAGAATAGTCTCTCAAAGATTATTGATATTAAAAATTCTAAATTCATCTGTGATCTGTTTCCAGGGTGATCCCGGTCCTGATGGTTCTGCTGGACCCGTCGGACAACCTGTGAGTATCACGTGACCAGAACGACTTCAATCCCCATTCAGACACGCGGACATATTTAAAGCTTGTTAGATACTTGGACATATCGGTGATGGCATAAAAATACAAGCATGGAATTATATGTTTTGTTTATCTTTAAAAACAACAATGAAACGTAGTCTTAATTAATTCTTGTTGTTGCTAGGGAGACGTTGGTAACCCAGGACCTCACGGTCCATCTGGAGATCGTGGCGCCCCTGTAAGTCACATAATTCGTAACATTATTCAGTATCTTCTGGTAGATATAGACATAGATATAGGTATAGCCAGAGACAGAGACAGAGATATAGATGTTGTTGGTTAACCACGGTGATAGGTAAGATTCATGAGTTTATTTTGGAACTTGTCTTTCGTCACCAGGGTGCTTCCGGAGCTGATGGTGTGGCAGGAGAGAAAGGCAGCCCTGTGAGTAAACGTTTGTTGGGTTCAAAAGGAATTATCGATGGTCAGATCGAAGGGGATTCTGGGTAAATAGTTCATGGGGCTCGTATTATATGCATAGGATATTGTTTATATTGTTGCGACTCTCGAACATTGACTCGAATTCTCGAGTAAAATAATATTAGAGAATTATAACAATGCTCAACGCATATTATACAATGCTCAGCTATTTACCCAGAATCTTCCTCGGTCTTACCTTCTATGATTTAACCTTTTGAATCCGACGTTTTTCAATTTGGTGTATACCAAAAACTGTTTCCTAAATTACTAACATTACTAATGCTTTCACGTTTCTTAAGAGAGAGATATTAATACCAGCCGTTCAGCAATGATTTTTTTTTTCATCTCAGGGATCGCAAGGCCCGATGGGTAATATTGGACCAGGCGGTGCACCAGGACCTAAGGTAGGCAGCTGGAAAACATACAGTCTTTTGAAAAAACGTTGTCACCGACCGGCTCCGCGAATACGTGACTAGCGTGAACGGGAGTATGGGTAAAAATAATAGAAGCAATAATGTTTTAGCTCGCGCTATAGAATATAATCAGGGAGAGTACAGCTTGAATAAAACAAGAGTCTTTATGACTCATTTTCAGTGAAAGATGTCCCGTGCTTCCCGTGCAAT
>WUAP02140570.1:0-27793 GCA_015163945.2 Stichodactyla helianthus
AGATACATCCCTCATTAACGTATTCATCGGGATGTATCACATATACATCCCGATGAATAACAAAGAAAACCGTGTCAACTATGAAATAATCAGAGATATATACCACAATCCTACCATTAGAAATTTGTTCCATCTCCACTCTATGGTGAGGTAAACATATTTTCCGAACTAATTAGATAATGCATAAAGTTCAGAGGTTTTTCATACCATGGAACCCTCCACACAAGCTATCACTTGCTCTTTTTTTCTTTTTCTTCTTCTTCTTGACATTTTCAGAGACTGGAGGTGGTTGGAAAATATCTGTTAAATAATAAACATACCTTGCTGTATATCAAACACAGAAGACTGATAACAGAACAGATTTAAAACTAACAAAACAAAACAAAGCAAGTGCCCATCTGTCCCTTCCCAGACTTCAAATCACCACGCTGTTCCCTCCCTTCCACAAACTATTTTCTGCCCTACTCCACCCCCCTCAGAATAGTCTTGTACCTTCAACAGGAGGATCCACATCAGCTTGTTCTAGACTATCACCGTTACAAAGAGTCTTGTTATTCTCTTGAGAAATATTATCTTCTATATTGAATTCACTCATATTTGTTTGACTTTTAGAAGAAGACGTATCATCTTTCAAGGAATCTTTCAAACTTAGGCCACTTTTTACCCTCTTTCTAAAACCAAAATTGTGAACTTGTATTATTAAAGAGGGCATGCCATCAGTGAAATTCCTTTTCACAGTGTGAATTGAAAAACCGTGGGCAACTAGAAATATTTCAAGAATGTTTCTCGACCAATCAGAAACATACCAGTAGTGATTATCTTTGTAGTTAAAGAGCAATTTCTAATTGGCTAAAAATAGTAAAAACGTTCTTGAAATATTTCTTGGTGCCCACGACAGTTTTTTGATTCGCACCGTAATTTTCAGTTTACCTTAAAGAATCCTCTTCTGTTGGTATGTGTAACTACAATAATAATAATAATAATAATGGAAACTTTATTATAGCTTTATGCAATACATACAATCATAAACCTCACTGCTTACAGGTAGTTTACAATCGTCTACTTGAATCGAATGTGATACTATAAACACAAATATATAGATATTGCAGTAACAACAACAACAACAAAAAAAGATTTATACATAGATTATAGTTAATAGTTCATTAGCTCTGGACTGGACCATTGTTTGTTCCAATAATAATAATAATAACACTAATAATAATTATAATATTGATAAATAATCAGTAAAACTTATTTCTATAGCACCATTCTAATATAGGAGATTGCTGTCTTTTCACCTCCCTAGTCTCTTAACTGGGGTGAATTTAAACTGCCCAAGAAAGGGGAATATGCTGGGGCATTGGATCAGCAACATTCCCCCTGGGGGTGAGGGCTTTTTCCCATTTTCACAGACGTCAAATTCCAAGTCCCCAGTCATACCCAGGTTGGATGGGTGTTGGGGGGTGGGGTTACATTGACTGGTGCAACTTACTTTTTCAAATTATTAAATTTGACACTTGTAGCCATTTTATTCAGTCTAAAATTTGGAATGAAATAAAATAATGAAATGAAAAATTACTCAGACCTTAAATGACTTTTGAAATTTCTTCAGATCTTCAATGATGCAGTCTAGAATATAATCATTTGATAATCTAAAATTATGATTATTCATAGGTTAGCTAGAAGACGCATAATAAGGGGGATTTTTGAGGGCAAATTTTCCTGTAAAAATATTCTATCTACTGCAAATGTCTACTGCGCAAGTTGATGCAATATGTTCCTGATTCTAAAGTAAATTTCACCTTTGTTCTGAATGACTTGATTAAATATTATGTGTACTTATTTCTTAAAACAGTCAAAAATTACGGTGTATTTATTTTTATGGTTTATGGCGGCAACATGTTTTAATACCACAAGCGCACAATAAGCTTATGGAGAAACGCAAAAAAAATAACTGTCTTGAAACTGTTAATGCTCCGTCTAAATATGATTAATGAGCGCTTTGTATACCTCTATTGATTGGTCTTTCGGCAACAGGTTCCTCTTGTAGCTAAAAGACAAATAAAAAATTATCAAAAGCGAATTAAAACAACTTTAAAAACGATTTTGATTGAACAGCATTTTAAGCTTACAAAAGCGCAAGGCTAGCGATAATTTTGGAGATAAAATGTTGGACTAAATTTGAAAGTTCAACAAATATTAAGACCGTCAATGTCCGAGGAAGGTCTGAAATATTTGTTGAGAAGAGTAAAAATGGTTTTTAAGAGAGTATAAGTACCCGAAAAGCCTGCCTTAACTGGATCAATTCTTTTATACGAACATCTCCAGACATTGTTGGAGTGTTGTGAAAGAAAGGAAGTCTGGAAGCGAGTCGTTTGCCGCGTTGCGCCCGCATCCCGTCCCGCAAACCGAACATCTTGCGGGAAACTGAAAAAGAAGAATTCAGAACAATAACATAAGATTTTATCACATTTGGATCTCATCTATTTGTTTTGATTCCTATACACTAAGATATGATTTTTTTAAAAATGAAAAGTTTTAACACTTTAGTTGACTTGAATGTTGGGCTGCCTGTGGTATTAGAGCTTTGGTATCAAGCCTTCTCGTGCTATGCTTTCAAGATGGCGGACTCTTTGTCCTTCTTTGTAACATTTCTTGTACTTTTTGCGCTCTTTTGCCCCAAACCAGGCTATTCCTTATATGAAGATCAAGTAGGCCAGATGGACTGGCGTAAATCCTACCTGGGTAAAGTTAAATTTTCTCATTTCGACGTGTCTACGCATAGTAGTAAGAGACTATTTGTCGCCACTGAATCTAATGTCTTGGCAGCTTTGAACTCAAGAACCGGGCAAATAATGTGGAGGATTGTCTTGGAAGAAAAAGTAGGACAGATAGACGCTCTTCTTCATCAAGGAAGCTTTCTTGTCAGCATCTCTGGTGGTGGAAAGTTTATCAGGTCTTGGGATACCGGCTCTGGAAGTTTGCTCTGGGAAACCATGATGTATGCTGGCCCCCTACCCACCCCCTCTAGGGTTGATTTGATTGACGGCTGGACTGGAATAGATGCGGCATTGGTGGAGTATAAAGGAGAGAAAAGTATCATTGTTCTCTCTGCTAATATGGTTAAGTCATTTTCGCTCCAAGATGGATCAGAATTGTGGTCATTCCAGCCATCAAATCAACAAATCAACCTTCATGCTGTCATTCAATCCAAAGGAATGGTACATGTCATTGGAACCCAAGATGATACCAATATCATCATCCAGAGACTAACCACTGATAAAGGTGCAGCAAAGGCATCTCATGTTGTAGCAGCACCTTGGGTTGGGCTGGAAACACCAAGTTGTGCTCAAGTCAAAGGGAACATCATTTGCACAGATTCATCAACCCTTACTTTTCATGTTATTCAAGTTGAGGGTGAAAAAAGTGAAGGTATAGACATCCCAATAGCAAGTTTTACAGGTGAAACAATTACAGGCTCAAAACCTAAGCTACAGTCACTTGGTTCACACACCAATTCTTGGAATTCAAGGACAGAATTTGTACTGCATGTCTCAGACAAACATCACTTCTTGTTCAAAATGGACACAGAAGTATCTTTTAAGTTGCTTAAAGAATATCATGATGACTCAATATTATTCGGCACTGTTCTTAATGACAGAGCAATACTTGTGTCCTTGACCATGAAGGACAGACTCATTCATTTACATTGTCTTGATCTTGATACTGGTGAAGAACTTCATGATCTAGCCCAGAAAGTCAAGCTTGAGACCAGTCTTAATAGCAAGCCTGAAGGATTGTGTGTTTATTTATTTGCCAAGAAGGATCAGAATATTGGTTATCGAGTGTTTTTGTTGACCAGTGATCATGCCATGTCTTTGATCCAGCAGCCAGGAAGAATAATGTGGTCCAGGGAAGAAGCTTTGGCTGGCATTGTCGCAGTTGATGTTGTAGAGTTGCCATTTTCTCCTTCACAGGCAAATTTTGATACTCTACAAGAAGAATTTGGATCTAACCCAAATGGTAATTTCAACCTTATATTTTAAGAGGATTGAATTTCCAAATAGTTCTTTGATTAATCAATGTTTTGAAAACTTCCCCAAAAGGATCAAATGACAAAGGAATGATGACCATGTTGGTGGTATACAGAAAAGGACCTAATGAGAATTTTTTGTTTAAATACCACCAACATGGGCATGATGATGTAACATGCAAGTGAAGAATAATTCCTTTTTAAAAGTTAGGAACATGTACCACCGAACTTCCATGGCATTATTAATTTTGGTTTGTGATATTCTCATACAGCTCTATTCATTTATTTTTTACTATTTTTCATCTTTTTCTACAGATGATGTGCTATCAATGTTCATCAGAAGAATACGTGCACAAGCAAAGCAGTTCCAAGCTCTTGTCAAGCAATTCCAAACCTTTGTGAATGCTCAGCAAGGACACACCCCAACTCAAGATGTTACTACCACAGAAGAAGAACAGTTAACTAGAGATCAATTTAATCTTCGTAAACTAATATTAACTGTAACAAATGCTGGAAAAATATTTGGACTGGACTCTTTAGGTTAGTGTTACAGATTCTTACTCACCTCTAGTAATGATGCTGGAGGATTCCAAAGCTATTTGTGGCTCCACAACACCACCAAACCTCAGATTTATTCATTGATTTATTGCAATTTTTCTTAGATAACATTAACTTTAATTTTCTTAGATGGCAGTATATTATGGCAGTACTTTCTTCCAGATTTGGAACCTTTTTCTGACAATGGAAAAAAATTTTACCTTCTCTATACTCAAAGAACAGTTGCACATTTTCCCTTACCTGCCCAGTGTGTTGTTCTTGGAAGATCTCGATCTAGAGGTAGTACCATATTGCATGTGTTTAACCCAGTGAATGGAAAATCTCTCGATGACAATGCACCTCAGGGAAACCTGTTGCCTTTCCAGGTAGTGCAAGCAATGCTTTTGCCTCAGATTGGTAAGTGAAAAGATGGATTGTGCTGAATATTCAAATTTTGTGTTAATGATAATGACAGTGGTGATACAGTACATGCAACATTGATGGCTGTGAATGATGATGATGATGATGATGATGATGATGATGATGATGATATTCAAATGTTGTGTTGATGATGATAATGGTTATAAATGGAGCAGTGATCGTTGTGAATGATGATGACGATGATAACAATGATGATAGTAATATACACCTATGTACTAGTATATGTTATGTGTAAGTTGGTGGTAATGAATTGATGACAATAGATTATGATGATGTGATGTTGCTGGTGATCACAGCCATGATAAATTATATTTATGTCCACTAATTTCTGTTATTATCTTATCAACAGACAGCAAGCATGCAAAAATACTTCTTATGCTAGACTCGGAAAAGAAAGTTCATGTATTCCCAGACTCAAAGGAAGCTAATCAAATGATTTCAAAACAAGCCAGCTCCTTGTTCTTTTTCCTTGTAAACAAAGATAAAGGAGACATTATAGGATACATGCTCCAAAATACTGCCACAAGGAAAGCCCTGACTGCACAGCAAATGTGGAATGTTCTTATTCCCCCAAGTCAACAAAAGATAACAACTCTTGGTAAGCTTGGATAAATAATGATGACAATGCAATTTCATTACCAAACTCCACCAAATTGAAAAAAAGTTGTCAGGTTCAAAAGCTTAAATCACAGAAGGTAAGACTGAAAGGGGTTATGGGTAAGCACTTTACAAGGCCCATATTACATGCATAGGATATTGTTTATTGTAGCAAATCTCGAACAATGCTTCGAATTCTTGAAGAAAGCAATATTCGAGAATTATGACAATGCTCAACCTATAACATGAGCCTCATGAACTATTTACCCAGAATCCTCCTCCATCTTACCTTTGATGATTTAACCTTTTGAACCTGACAACATTTTTTCAGTTTCATGTATACCATTATTTTACCATAAGCCGGCATTATTTACAGGTGGGGCTGGTGCAAATAGAGGGTTGCCAAATAGTTTTGTGCAGGGAAAAAGGGGGGTCACCAAAACTTTTTGTGCAGACTCTTTTGTATGAATGTTGTGTGTGTGTTGGGGGGGGGGGGGCAGTATAAATTGAGTTTCAATGGGGCAATAGGTTGAGCATTTTATTTGTCATTTGTACCAGCACCCCCATAATTAATGACTGGTCCCTAACAATAACTAAACATTGGGATTGGATGATTCACTAAAACAATGGAAAGCCATTTTCATGTTCAGTACAATGTGCTACATAATTAGTAGTGGTTGTTCACATTTAAACTAAATCTCTTTAAAACGTTTTGCTTTAGTATTCCTATATTCCTATAATTGCTTTTAATTGACACCAACTATGCATTAATTCTGTAGCTACCAAGAGCCCAGCTGAGCATGTCCACTCACAAGGCAAGGTTCTGGGTGATAGGCGTGTCCTTTACAAGTACCTCAATCCAAACTTAATCTCTCTAGGAACAGAGGCTATGACTGATGGCAAGCCTAGTATATCTATTTATCTTATTGATGTTGTAACAGGTACAGTGGTGTGCATCAGTGTTTTGTAGGCCACCTTAAGCTTATTGTAATAGTAATGCTGATTAGGGGTCCTTATTTCTTTTTTAATACAAAAGGGTTGGGGGGAGGAGCAGTTAAGTCTTATTATTTATTTTTATTATCACTGCCCCCTCCTTCCCCTACCACCACCAGCACTTTCTGATAAAACATGAACTGTCCCTTAGCCCTTGCTACCATATTTTTTCTACTGCTATATGTACAAGGTCATTATTAGAAATCAAGACCAGGCAGCACCCTCCCTGTCCTTCTTGATAAGAAAATCAACAGTCCCCTAGATTGTCCCCACCATCATGTGCGAAGTTGATTAGAAATCAAGACTTGATTGGGCTAACCTGTTGCTTGTGGAAATACTGCAAACAGGGTTCGTGCTACTCCTTAAACTCCTTGAAAACTCCTTGAAAACTCCTTGAATTTAATTTTGGTTTTCAAGGACACTTGAAAAGCCCTTGAATTTTAGAAATTGTGCTCAAACTCCTTGAAAACTCCTTGAATTTGCTAACAATAGAAAAGGATTCCAATATTTCTGCTCATGCAGAGTTTTTTATATAAATATAAATGACAAGGAAATCATAAGCAGTTGCTGCTGGAAAATATCCATATGTGAAATTTGATAATTTAAAATATAGCAGGCATTTCCTTCCCCAAACAAGGAATACTGTAAAGGACCTGTTTGGTAGACCATATGCTTGAAAAATCATATTTGGGTCCTTGAATACTCCTGGAATACTCCTGGAATACTCCTGGAATTTTAAATTTTTACCTCAGCACGAACCCTGTGCAAACATCCTACTCACTTAACGTTTTGATATATTGATCATAATAGACCAAATCCACTTGGGAGTAATGTTTTCCCACATGTCATTCCCTTGACAATACAATTGTTTGAAGCTCATTCATATTAACCTATCTTTTCAAGCACTACTGAAAACAAAGAAACAATACCCAAGGGAATGACACATGGTCTGAAATCGGAAATACACCCAAGTGGATTTGGTCCATTAAACTTTGTTCAATGATATATGGTCATTGAACAATGTTTGATTTCATTCAATCAATAATGCACAGGTCAACCCACACCACAAAGTATAACTAGTTATACCTTCTGTGAATTTAAGGTTTAATAATATATACCAATCGGCACAAGAATGCCCGTGGCCCCATACACATGGTTCATTCAGAGAACTGGGTGGTGTATTCTCTGTTTAATACCAAGTCAAGACGGCATGAGATTGTCGTGATGGAATTTTATGAAGGCTACAAAGAAAGAAATAGGTTTGTAAATAAACTAAACTTGATGATAATGAGATTGACAAACTCTGCAAATGTCATGTGTGAAGCATATACATACACAGAGTTATTGAGAGATTGCACTTAATAATCTCAGGATCAGTGCTCTGAGGGGAAAACAAAAGAATAAGAATTTATAATTACTCTGTTGTCAAACAAATGGGTAATTTATAATCAAAATTATAACAAAAACCAGTATGAACTTTCTGGTATCAAAGAGAATATTTATGCTTTTCAGCACTGCATTCTCATCTCTGGACCCACCACCTCAACCAATAGTACTCCAGCAATCCTATATCTTTCCAACAACCATCCGATCCATGACAGTCACCATCACCGAGCGTGGAATTACACACAAGAACTTGATGATTGGATTGCAAAGTGGTTACATCTTAAGTCTGGCCAAAAACTTCCTTGACCCAAGGAGGACTTTCAATCCAACTCCACAGGACAGAGAGGAAGGATTGTATCCATACATGCCTGAAATTACTTTAAATCCAATGGCATTTGTGAACTACAATCAAACAGGTAAAGTCCCAAATCAATGGCAGTACTTACAGGGCAACACAGAAACGTAAGACCACTTTTAATGTATTTGCATACTTTTATGCATGGGTTTTTGAAAAGATTATGTGGCAGCAAAAAACCTGTGCAGAAAAGTATGTGAATACATTTAAAGTGGTCATACTTTTTGCGTCACTCTGTAACAATGGAATGAAATAGCTTTTCATGTTGTGCATGTAACAAACTGTTCCAAACTGTTGTACATGTATATGATCCTCAAGATTCTGGATTTCTTGTTTCCAGTGACACATATTCGTGGTATTCATACTGCTGCATCAGGATTAGAGTCTACTTGTCTGGTATTCACATATGGCCTTGATATCTTCTGGATCCGAGTCACACCATCCCGCATGTTTGATGTCCTAAAGGAAGACTTTGACTACTGGTTGATTGCTGGCACTTTACTTATTTTGGTTCTGGTGACTGTGGTTTCTAACCGTCTAGCTTCTATAAAGATGTTGCGCCAAGCATGGCAGTGAAAACTTGTGAAACTCATGATCAAGAAAAAAGTAAAGATTGCTTCATGTCAAGCAGAAAGAAAAATAATGACAGATTCACTCAGTTAAGTTGAGGAAATGACTCATGATTTTCACTGAAGAAAAGTATTTTCCATCCACTTTCAAGAAATTCAAAACATGGTTCCCAATTATCATAGACAGAAGTTTCATCTCTCCTAATAAAGAGCAATCAATTGAAAGTACTTTTCTAAAAACACTGGTACTTTGTTTTAGTGGCTGTTACTAACATGAGAAAGAACAAGACCAGTCAACGCCAGTGAAATAGTTTCTATGATTTACTAAAAATTTGGATTATTTTCTGTGGGCATTTGACACATGATACCAGTATGTTGTTCCGGAAAATATCAGTCCCTCCCTTAGATCCCCTCCCCCTGGAAGTTACAAAGAAAAAAGAACATCTTCAACCATATAGATATTTTCTGGGACTATAACGTAATGCAACCAAGAGGATCATTTTGCAACAAGACTCCCGAATGCCATGGTCATAATACAAGTAATGTAAAGATCTGTTCAATGGATAAAAAATCACCAGCAAATCAGGCAAAAAGTATGAACAGAAATATTTATTACCTTTTTAATGAAAATATTATGTACCAGGATTTCTTAATTTACAGTACATTGGTAAAATAACAGATACATGTAACTGTCATGATCTGTGTGTTTTTACTTGAATGTTTTCTCAATAAAAACTATCTTGCTGATTCCTCTGTATTACCTACTGGTCATAAAGTTAAGGTTTTGATGGAGCTATTTTCCTACTGGCCCAGTATAAAACAAGGTCAAGCAAGTGATGACACTTCCCCTGTTTCCATGCTGGAATTGCAAATGACCCACCTCTAATGTACAGTTTTGTAGACAGTCCACCCCTTTCAAGAAGTTCAAAATTGCTGGTGATGCCCCATATTTTTTTACCCCCACCCCCTTACTTTATAACCAGTCCCTTACGTCAATACAGTCTGCTATGGTTGGAGTTTGGAAATGAACAAATGTAAAACCTTCCTTGATTAAAACATTCACTATGGTGGTACTTGGTATCTTGTTATCCACCCTAGGCCATCTTCTGTTTTACCTATATGAAGAAAAATACAGCACCTTATGAAATAATAAAACAAAATAAGAATATTCAGAGACATGGTAACAGTGTCTTAATATACAGTTTTGTGACTACTACTGGGTAGTCTATTTCTTGAGCAGAAGAAAGTATTCCTTTTTTCCACAATTACCACTAAGAATGCTTCTCTCTGCAAGCACAGTAAATCAGGGGCTGATCTAGGATTTTTTGATGGTGGGGTGCACCTTTAAGATTTTTTCGGGGAGGGGTTCACCATTTCCGTTCTGGATTTGAGCACCAAAAGTAAATAATATTAAATCCATAATTGACTGTAAGTCACTCATCTCAGAGGGATGCACACCTCTTGAACCACCCCTGTAAATTTATTACAAACTACAGTATCATACATTGACAAGGATAAAGGCATGCATAGAGCTTTTCTGAGATAGACAAGCAAGGTGCATTGTAGTCTAGCTTCAGTACAAACAACACCATATAAGGCATGATGAACAATAGATGTTTGTACTGAAGCTAGACCACAATGTACCTTGTTTGTCTACAGAAAAGGCCTATGTTGAGGATGAAAATGGGCATACCTCTTGGGTGATATTCACAGCCTATCCAGCCTTTGTAACCTAGTTTGGCTATCAGGTTCAATATGTATGGGTAATTTATTTCTCCATCACAATCTGGTTCAGTTCGATTTGGTACTTGACTGATCTGGATGTGGCCTACAGGATAGCTTGGTTAAATGGGACAATTTACATGATTTATTTTATAGAAATGAAATGAAGGTAAAAATATGCAATAACGATGAGACAACACCCTCAACCCTCATGATGCAGCCTTTTAGCACACTTTTTAATTATAAGGGATTAGTTTACCTATGTATTCAATATACTTTTTCAAAGTATTGCTGAGGTTACCATGACCACACTGTGCATGAAATATGTCCTGTAATAGAAAAAGTTTTAAATAATTTTTTATAAGTTAATATCTGACCATTACAGTTCCAACATTTGATAACACTGCTGCCTTTGACCAACAAGCAATGGAGGATTGTGTTGTTTTAGAAATACTAGCAAACATTTACCTTCCCACAAAGGAGGTAATTTAGAAAAATGGTCTGAGGTTCACAGGGTCTAAAAGCAGAATCTGTGAAATGTCATTACATTTTTACAATGCTAAATAAAACTCACCAACATCAGTTTTAGGTTACTGTGATCCACCTGTTTTATGATATCTATAGCTAGAATATGCAATGTAAAACAGAATTTAAAAATAATTTTCAATCACCTCAGCAGATTCACCACAGGATGCCCAACACATGATGGCAACTTTATCATTCTATACTACTATTCCAATAAAAGGAAATCTGTAACACCGTGAAAAAAAAAGGAGAAAAATATACTTAACTTTACTAAAAGTACTTTATTTTTCTCCTTTTTTTTCACGGTGTTAAAGATTTCCTTTTATTGGTTATTGTATTCATTACACACCAATGCAGCCTATACCTAGTTTACTTGCTAGTTTCCAATACTATACTATTCTATTGATTATGTTTACCTTGTTTTGTTTGGGTGAGGAAGCAGTTTGGAATAGTGGTCAATGGTTCTATCAACAATATTATACCAGCCTAAAATAGAAAAATGATGAATGTACCTAGTTGGAGTGTGAATAAGGACAGGTCCCTTAATGTTTTCCCACTTCAGACCACTTAAAAATTGCTCTCAAGATAGGTTTGAGGTTAGGTACCGCCATGAGTACTGGTTGCACCAGACCACACCCAACCATGAAAGTAACCATTCATTTATTCCCTAGTCTTACTAGAAAAACTACTTTTAATTTCCATGCTAACCTTCTCCAGTCTGTCTGCAGCATATTTTAAATTTTTCACATATGTTTGCTCCCAAAGCTGTCTGATATGGTCATTTTTAGCTTCTTCATCAGTCATTGCACCACACAGAGGATGGATTCTGAGGGAATATTTTAGTCAAACAGTTAGGCAACTGTCAGAGCAAATTATGGTATTGGATTCCTGTGGTGGCTTTGCAGGTAGCCCACTGACAAATAAAAATACCTTTTGCAGTTAAGAGCCTCTGCATACTCTATAGACAACTCAAGACATTGCTTAAACTCATCCTCCTTCCCTGGAACAGCAGCTAATCCTTTAGTGTCACCTAGATGATAAACTATATTAGCTTTAGAAAATAATGTAATATATATAATATATATATCTATTTACACATAATATTGTATGCTGTCATAGTTTGGTGTATACCTATGAATCCATTGATTAATACTTGTTCGACTTCAGCTTCTTCTCTGGCAGTCTTTAATTCCTCTATTGGCACAAGATAGGGATTACCACATTCTACAGCTGTGAAGCCTGAATACATTATAGACCATAAAATCATTATTAGCTTATTGACATGTAAATAAAGGTTATTATTATTTATAACATGTAATTACAGAGGCGGATCCAGGATTTTTGAAAGGGGGGTGACTGAAATCTTAAAAGATTTGAGTGTACATTATTATATGTACGGTGTGCAAGGGGTTTCACGTGATCCATAATTGAAAAGCATCAGAAGTAACAAAAAATGAAAACATTTAAAACATATATATTTCTAAAATGCTGAAATCAAATGTGATTAAAAAGATAGATTTTACTGGCCAAAAAGGGGGGTGACTAGTCACCCCCGTCACCACCCCTAAATCTGCCCCTGAATTAGCACAACCATACACTACAATTTAAACAAGATGCTCTAAGAGATGGCGTAAACTGGGTAGCCTGTGCTGTGCATCAGTCTCAAGCATGCATGCTCATTGAAGCCTAGATGGCGATTTGTGAAGGATTCTCTAGTTTCCATTTCCCATAATGCTAATCATTACCACAAAGATTAATGAGAATTGAAAAAAAACAGATAATAATGCTTGTGGATATCCCAGAACTTACCAAAACCAGAAAGATTGAACAGGTTTAAAAGTAAATGTCAAGACATTTCTTAGTAAGTCCATACATTGTCTGTAACACCAAACTTTTCATTTTGTGATTGGGCAATTACAGTCAATGAACTTCACACATGAACACATTTTGTACGATTCTAGGAATATTCAAATGAATATTCGAATATTCAAATAGACCATTTCACAGTTCTTGTGGCTCAACTCCAGTCTCATTAGCATGTAATTATTCTTTAGAATATGACTTCAGCCTGCAATAATGTAAGGAATTTGCACCTGAACAAACAATTGAAATAATCAAATATTCCACAGGCAGCACTCAATTTCTAAAGAATATATTTCACAGTAGTGAGGCTGGAGTTTAGTGACAAGAACTGTGAAATGGTCTATTGAATATTTGAAGATTCAAATAAATATTTGTATATATATCTGTAGATTTGAAGAATTTTCATTGATTTTCAATTGATCATCGCATAAGCTAATTCATACTTTGGAGATATTTTTAAATTTTATTTTCAGTTCGGTGATATACTAGCACTTGGCTTGCAGAAAAATCCCAGACTTAGGGTTTTGTTTGCTAAAGATCTGTCTCCATTACTTTGCTTGCATGCCAGAATGCTGGCCTTTGGATATTTTTGTGCTGCCATGAGATACAGCACTGTTTTGAATATTCAAATATTCATCTTTTGTGCTCACGCGTGAAGTTCGTTGACTGTAACTCTGATTAAATTTCACTCATGATAGCAAACATGCTCAAGATCTTAATGAAAATTTTCCAGTTTTCTAACAATTTTCTTTTCAGTTATCCCAAAAATGCAAAGCATTATGGGGAATGAGAAACTAGAAAATAGAAAAAATCGGACAGCATTTTTAGACTGGTTTGCCACAGGTAACCCAGTAATCAGCTTTCACTTACGCAAAAAAATGCACTACATTCAAAGAAAAGATATAAGAGGGCGAATTCCGATCCATGATGGTAGAAAATGCTGTTATTAAGTTAAAACTATTCCTAAATATGTACAATTAATATAGCCCCTCCTACTCTGCACCTCCTCCCTCCTCAACCAATGAAGCATACGGATTTTATCTTCGAGTGTTGATGATATCTCTGTATTTTATCGATATCTATATAATAAATCTTGATACATATATCCAACCTGCCCTTTTTGCTGCCATATATCTGTCCGTCAGATTTTCATATTCTTGAAACATAAAACTCAAACTTGAAGAGAACTTCAAAGCCATTTCTAATCGAGATCAAGCAATATTTTCGATATAGATTCAGCACATATGGAAAATGTCGAACACACATACTACACCAATAGACCTTATTCGCTTTGGCGTATTTCTTTTTCCCAATTCAGGTCACGTGTCATTCCTTTGGGACTTTTTCCTTTGTTTCACGGTAACGCTTTATAAACCTCAAAGAAAGAAGCGAACAAGGTCTATAGTCACAGGTCACGCAATCAATTTTGCAGTTCGTGAATAATTCATGAGCAAAAATAATGACGTCAAGTACCTTATTTGGTAAAATTTACCATAAATAGAAACCATGGTAACGTTTGTAAATCAGACATTCCAAAATTGTCCCAGAGGAATGGAAAGACAGAAAGAAGAAAGGACCTTCCAACTCTATTTATTCGATGTTCTTACCTTTGTAGCTAATTAAAGATGGCTCTTCTTAACAGAAAACTCAAAGAAAAGCCTGTGGAAGAGATAGCTCTGCTGGTTCAACCAGAGAAAGTCGTTTTGGTGGATGTTGAAGACGACGAAGATGAAGAGGGTGAAGAAGAGAGCTTCAACCATCATGGCATCACTTTATGGGTTTCCGATGCTGTGATCTTGATTATACAGCATCTACAGATATTTGCTCTGATTCTAGCGATGTCAGAACGATGGGGGTATCCGTTTGACTTTATAAAGCGTGTTTATTACGTGTTTCTGATAAATTTAGACATTTGGGAGTTTGTCAAAGTGAACTCTCGTGCATACAGTGGCTCCACGACAAGTTTTGTACCTTCAGCAAACATGCCGTTTGGATATCAGCCATACTTCATGGCTTGGTCTGCTTTGTTCTTTGTTACCTGTATGGTATTTCTAGGGACTTACTTAAATTTTAAACTAAAAAGACCACTTTATTTACTCCTACACATAGCGAGAACAAAACGAGTTTTTTGTGTGCTGGCCCAACTGGCATGTCTTCCTGTGGGAACCGTGATGGCTCGAGTTTTCCATTGTCGTATCAACGAGAACCAAGAAATGGTTTGGAACGTTGATAACAACGTGCAGTGCTGGACAATGCCTCATTACATTTATGTTGCTGTTGCTTTAATGATTGCGTTTCTTGTGTTTTTTGTATACCCCATCAACCTCATAAGGAAGACAAGAGGGCAAGTCATATCCTTTGACCCGGAAAAACATGAAGGCTACCTACAGCTCAAGGAATCAGAATACAACCAAGGCTTGGACATCTTGTGGGCTGTCGGGCAGTTCCATCTGTTCTCATCTTTCAAGAGAATGTGGATTTACTACAGACCAATCATGTTTTACCTCAAGTTCTTTCTTCTCTGCTTCTTTAGTTGCCTCCTCTTCTATAAATCAAGCAGTTTCACCAATAAACTTATACTAAATGCATGCATCGCCAGTGTCTTTATCATTATCATCTTAGTTATGCTCTCATCCAGTGTGTCTCGCCCTCCTTTTTCGCGATGTAGAGCCTTCTTCATATGGCTAACATGGAAATTTTTGAAAGAAATCATCAACATCATCTTCAATGTCAAGCTTGACATTCTCCTTCCCAAGTTCTTTCTTGTTCTTGTTGCTTTTGGTGCTTATTTCATTGAGAGTGCAGGGGGAGGGATGGGCTTGTTGTTCTCTATTCTCATCATCATCATGCTCAGATCTGCACCTTTCAGAGTTTCCCCTTTCAATTTCATGATTATCTTCAACTTCCTTATCAACACAGCTAATGCATACTTTGGCTGTGTCATTGAGAAGAACAAAGCTAACAATGTTGTTAGCTCATTGGTTGTACATCCTTATCCCTTTTATGCTCTCACCTGTGTCAATGGTCTATGGGTGGTCGTTACCACTGCATGGGTTACCTTCTTGTTGCTGCGTTACTTCCATGTTATTTGTCCAAAACGACCACTCTGGCCAACACTTTCCAGAGATGGTAAAAGTGACATGGAGATTGAAACCAAGAAATATATGAGAGCTGTTCTGAGGGGTCGCCATATTCTTGAGAAAGCCTTATCAAGTCCACCAATATTTGCTCCAGTGCATGAAATTGAGAGACAAATTCACATCATAAATGCATACTGCAGAGAAGCAGAGTACTTGGATGACCCAACATTTGAGTCACTTTGGGACTTACTTGATGAGTTGATTGAGGCACATAGAGCACTAGCCCCCTTGTCCATGTTTTCACAGTCAGTCAAGAAATCTGTGAGAGAAACTGCTAAGGAGTTCATGAAGTTAATGCCACAAATGCGAAAACGGCTGGATCAACGAGAGTATGACTTCATTCTCATGAACCCTGTCAAGAAGCGCATGCTATTAAAGATGTATGTATTGGGTGCATTTGTTAATGGACGGTGTGACAAGATACGCTATGAAGTAGAAAAGAAGGTACACAAGAGCCTTGAGAAGGCAGCTAAAGCTCCCTCCTCTATCTTCAGTAGTGGGGAATCAATTGATTGGGGTAGTGTGTATGGAACCAGAGATTTTAACACTACTAATGACACCTATGGGACGATATCCAGCTCAGGAAGCAGGCCAGAAACTTCATTAACATCAAGAGCTGACAGTGTTGATAAACTTTTGGATGAAGTTGATGGATGGGAAAAGGAACAGAATATCATGGAGATCAAGAGAAAAGAACCAAGGAGACGGTCATCTGGTTCATCCTTGCCATCAATTACAGAGCACCAAAGCTCTCCCACAGGTACATTTAACTATTACAATATATAATAATAATAAATAAAAATTTTTGATGGTTCCAAATTTTTTTCAGAATCTTCATCCTCAACCATGTCATTACCTGGTCAAATTACTTATGATGAGTACCCAACAAAGGTCACCCCAACACGGCCAAAATCTGCTCCACTAAAACAAGATGATCAAAAGGGTTCCAAAGCATCTCTGATAACTCTTTAACCAATGAAGGTTCTTTTTGTAAATTAACAATGGAGGCAAGGCTACAGGAGATAACGCTGCTATCCAAATATGTACAAATTAATACTAGAGTATTTATAGGCATGATTTTAACAAGCTTAAACTTCATAAGTACAAATTTTTCTGCAAGTTTTAATTGTTCATTATTCAGGTTTGCTTTCTCTGGTTTGTTTCTATGAGCAACAAACCTGACAAAACAAACATGAATAATGAACATAACATAAAAAAAGCAGCTTTCAAAAACACTCTATAAAGTTTTAATTGCTTTGATTAGATGGTGTGTGATTTTGATTATTTCATAATGGGACAGGGAAAGAAAAACAAAGCATGCAACCAATATCTTTTTCTGGACTGTTTAGAATAATGGGCTTTAATCACCCAGCTAGCAGTCATGCTTATTCCCAAGAGAATGAAAGCCTTTGTTCATGCCTGGGTGAACTCAGTCTGAAGTGTTTGAATGTGAGGCTATGTGGGAGAAAAGGTATTGTTTCATTTAACATGACCACCATGTGATTTAAAGTCCATGCTCCAGATTTGCAAGCCTGGTTAATCAACATTATATAGGATTTGCAAACAATGACATTTTATGAAAACTGCAATGCATGCAGAATGTAGAACCAGTCAAATGCCAAGAATACATGCATGCAACAAGGTTGGTGTTAAGAGTTTTTAATGAGATCCTCTGAATATCAACCACTTGAAAGCATGGTTTGAGGTGCAAATTCGGCCCAATGCCCAATCCATGTTTATTTCCAATGTTCCAAACATCCATCTTGTTGCAAACATGGAACATTCCTGATGAGCTTGCAAGCAAAGCTTACTGTAAAACACATTTGACATAGTAAAATTGTACATAGATGTAGGCCTAATGATACTAACGAATCATTAAACAGTTTCTTAATAAATATTTTAGTTCTCACATTTTCTAAAAGTCCACCTGTACCCAACAGCAAAGCCCCCTTTTTACCAAACTGGGTTTTTATAATCCCAAGCACCACCATGGGACCACACCCCATATTGTACATTCTTGGCTAAATAAATTGTGTTGCTAATAAAATTGTGTCTTTGAGCACAAGAAAAACATCTTAATTTTCTCTGCTCACAAGCTACCCTTCTAGGAAGAGTTTTCCTACGATATCAACATTCAAATATTTTCACCCCTACTCAATGCCGAGACCAAAAGGCAGCAAGAAATATCTCAAATTTTTATCTGCAATTATATTTACGTGCAGAATTCAAAACTCGTTGAAGAATTCCTCAAAGTCGTAATCGGATCAAGCTAAAAATCACGAAAATGCTCGCGTACATCAGCGGAGAACCCTTTGATACGGAAAAAAATTAAACCCAAGATCCTGATTTCTTAGATTTTTGAAAGAAATAATGATCATTTGGCGAAAAATCTATATTTTGAAGTCAAAAGACCTATTGGTTTTCTAGTTTGCCGTGAAAAATCGAGCTTGTCCTGAAAATCGGATCACAAACAAACTTTCTAGTAGTTTATGATTGGTTAAAATGTAAAAATACGCTCTTTTCATTGGTTAATAAGCGAATGTTAAACACCAATCACATCACCCGACCTACTCAACTTGCATAATGAAAAAAAGTCCCTTTTTCCTTTGAGGTAAGTATTCAAAGTATATAAAGTAAGAATTACAAAATTATTTCACTTTTACAACGTCGAAAGCTAAACGTAACTGATTTTAATCCGATATTTCTAAACAAAGATGTCTGGAAGAGGAAAAGGAGGGAAAGGTCTTGGAAAAGGGGGTGCCAAACGTCATCGTAAGATTCTCCGTGACAACATCCAGGGAATCACCAAGCCCGCCATCCGCCGTCTTGCTCGTCGAGGTGGAGTCAAGAGAATCTCAGGGCTGATTTATGAAGAAACCCGAGGTGTCCTCAAGGTCTTCCTCGAGAACGTTATCCGTGATGCCGTAACGTATACCGAACATGCCAAGAGAAAGACCGTCACAGCCATGGACGTGGTCTATGCTCTGAAGCGCCAAGGACGTACCCTGTACGGTTTTGGCGGTTAGAACACTTACAAGAAGACGCCTCCAAACAAACCGGCTTCTTTCGAAGCCAACCACATTTGCAAAAGTCAATGGTCATATGCTTTATCGTTCATTATTAATGGACTGCCATAAAATTAGATAAAATTTCACTTCCAAAGATTATGGTGCAGTCGTACTAACGTGGGTATTAAATAAAATTTTCGTTTTGGATTTGATAAGAGGAAGCAGACAGTCGCTTTGTGCAAAATTCTAAGATTTATTTTTTTTCCTACACCACAAAAGGTACTATGCAATTTTTCAGTTTGACACACTATTATGCTTTCCTGAATGTTTCGAAAGTGACGGCTTGTTTTTGAGCTTCTATTCCAGAACAGACGTGGAGTTCCTTTTTCGAACCTTTACGCTAGTGAAAGTGTTTTGTTACCTATAAACCATATATTTTACCATTCCTTGTGGCGTATTTCGTTCGTTGAAACCTGAAAGGCAACTTTGGAAGCAGTAAAAGTTAGGTTTTTAAAATATTTATGATAAAAATAAAATCCCCACATAGATGTTTGGTTACTCAACCATCACATGGCATCACCTCAATTACATGACCACTAAATTCAATATTAAAATTCCTCACTAAATTGATTGCTATAAACCCATGGAAAAGTTAATAGTGTGATACAGATTAGTAGATGCTAATTCTATTACTTTCTTTAGTTGGGATTTGACTACTAGATTTTGTTTCACAGGTTTACTGCAATTACTCTAAGAAAGACAGTCAAGCATAAAACCAAAAAAATTCCAGGGAGGGTGAACAAATTTGCAAGTACAATTGCGGCACTATGAAAAGTTAATAGTCTGACATGATTTGGACACTGGTGAAAAGCAAGTTTCCAACCAGTTCCCCAACTTACTTGACCTCACCCAACTTGTCAGCAATGGCAGGTTTTATCTTGATCTTGAGTGCTTTCTGTAAAAAGAGAGATTAATAAGAAATCAAGAGAATATGCTCTGTTTTTGTCTTGTTAAAAAATGCATCAGTGAAGACAATCAGCTGTTTCTGGCCCATTTTTTGTGGACACAAGTATTTAGGCCAAAACAAATGGCAAAAACTAATAAAACTATGAGCAAAAACATAAGGTCGCACTTTCCACATTTAGTGTTGACCTAGTGCAGGCATGAATAAACAAATGGTCTTATCTTTACAATTCAAACCACCTGCTATTAGGTGACCTGGAATAAGACCGTGACCTAGATCTTGATCTAGATCTGGAGTGCTTGTGACTTCGGCTTCTACTCCTGGAGCGTGATGAGGACCTTGATGAAGATGACCTTGACCTAGAACTCCTCGAGTGGGATCTGGAACGGGATCTAGATCTTGAACTTCTTGACGATGAAGAGGAGCTTCTTCCTCTTCTTCTCTTGGGTGAGCGTGATCTAGATCTTGAAGAGGACCTAGATCTGGAACTAGAATGGTAATTGATAAATTTATATCATTTTAGTTAGAGTTTTGAACTCTTTCCAGAACTCAAAACATAAATCTTTATAATCATGCTTTTGTAAAATACCCAACTTCAGCTATTTGGAAACTTTTAAAATCCTTTTTTGATTAATCTAGGGATGAATAGACTTTCAAGAGAAATGGGGAAAAAGAAAATCATAATTATCTTCCAGGTGCTGAGCTGATGCTCTTACAGAATGACTGCCATACACATAAGATCATAAGATCACATAAATTCCACCTGAGTATATCAGAGCATCAAGGTGGAGAGTGGTTTACCGGCCCTTTTTCTTGGTTGTGCTATTTTCATCTTCATCATCAGATGCATCAAGGGCATACTTAGACAGATCAACATCATTATCATCATCATCCTAGCAAGAGAAGTAATAATCAGCATCATAATAAATTTTAAAAATTATTGGACAATCCTGTTTACCTCATCTTCCTCTAAGTCATATTTTGATAGGTCTCCTTCTTCCTCTTCTTCTTCCTCTTCCTCCTCCTCATTTTTTGTAGCTTTTTCTTCTTTCTAGAATTCAAGGGCAAAGTTGATAAAATACATCAAGTTGAATTTATATGGTTTATTGCCACTTAAGCCCTGAGAGCTAGTGCCAGACTCATCATACATGTACATAGGCCTTGTAATTATTTTCCTCTTGTTCTGCATCTAGCAACCCTCCCACATGCATCTTTAAACTTGAAGGACCAAGTAAGCATACCTTTTCACTTAGTAAATTTGCACCTTTTTTCTTTTTTTTACGTCCAAACTAAAAAAAATTGGTACATCTTATTAGTATTGTTGACTGTGTTTAGCTCCAAAAATAATAAACTTCATTTTGTGAAAGCCACTCCAGGTCTAAAATTCTAGTTGACGCCTCTAAGATGGTCTGCTATCTAGGGGAAAAATCCAAGGATTGGGTACCTCATCATACTCTTCATCGTCAGATGGTGCTCTTTCCTTGTACTCTACATTTCCTCTTTCATTGTATCCACCACCATAACCTAAAACATGAATTCTCTCTTAGGGCCTTCTCATAAGTTACTACCATTTGCCTCCAAGCTTGAAGCGTGAACTATTTTTTGGGTTTGTTCATGTTTGAAACATGGCACTTTGGCGGCCAACCTGTTGCTTTGACCAATGAAATGTCTGCATTTGAGGTGGCATACTAACATGTTTAGAACATGAAACAAGCACATTCGCTTCACATGAAGTGTTAGTTTCAGAGTGAAACTGAGATTTCTTTAAAAAATTTTCGCATGTGGCATTTCTTCATTATCAAAAGTTACAAGTTCAGGATAGGTTGGGGCTTTTTTCCATGTGTTTAGTGTCCCACTGCAAATGCATACATTTTGCTACTCAAAGCAACAGTTTTGCCACCAAAGTGTCACGTTTTAATAATAATAATAATTTATTGCTTATAATGTAAACAAACCCGAAAAATAGTTCACACTTCAAGCTTGGACGTACATGGTAGTAATAGTAAAAGGGGGAAGTGGAGAAAGGGGGAGGGTCATCATAAGCCTAAAAAAACAAAAGGAAGAGGGATGGTCACATAAGAATATTCTAAGTCGGGATCAAATTAAGTATGCTTGAAAAAGGGGGGCATAAAAAATTTACTCCAAACCCACACTTGAGGGTCAGGATATTTTAATCCCATTTTTGAGAGGAGTCATGTCATTTGCAGCTCTAAATTTTAAATTTTGGGAAGCACGGGTGGTGTAGTGGTGAGAGCACTCGCCTCCCACCACTGTGGTCTCAGGTTCGATACTTGGACTCTCTATCACATGTAAGTAGAGTTGTTTGTTGGTTCTCTCCTGTGCTTTGAGGATTTTTTTTTGAGGTACTCCAGTTTTCCTTCCTCCGCAAAAATCAACATTCTAAATTCCAATTGGATATTTCAGTGGATGAAGAGCCACTCTGTGGAAATGCCACTGCCAAATCCATTATTATTATTATTATTATTATTAATCTCTATCCCCTGGCCTCTCCCTGCTAATTTATGACAAGTCCCTTAAGACTCCCAATTATAATGGACTTTTTTACTAGGGCATCACAATACTTAAATTACTGTTTCATAAACTAACCAGTCCTGGCCTCTACTTTAGCAAACTTGAGATTATTACACATGTTGCACTGGTTTCTGCGAGCCCAGTTCACATTGCCACACCTACAAAAGCAGGAACAATTAACAATTACTAAATAATTTGATTTAATACATTTTAGTGTTAGCTAATATATTACTTTGAGCAAATCCAGTCCTCTTCACTGAACAAACCACCACTTTTATGGGCTGCTTGCTTGCCAACCTTCATGCCACTCAACTTGATGGTGTCCACTTTTGCTTTAACTGTAGACAGGATGCAATGAAATCAGTATTAAAATCAGGGTTTCTTTTTGTTACCATAGAGCTATCAAAGTGTGTGAAAAATGATGGCAAAATGACAAAAATACTGTGTGACATGCAAAACCACGACCACTTTCAACTGTATTTGCATACTATTGTGCACAGGTTTTTGCTTCCAAATGAGCTTTTATACACCTTATTTGGTAAAACCAGACAGCTTCTCATTGAAATGTATCAGTTTAATATATTAAAGTCCATGTATAAAAGTATGTAAATACATTACTGCCAGTGTAAAAATGCAAGATTACTGCTACTAAGTCTACAATGTGTTGAGGATGTACTCATTTTCAGCTACAGTGAACCAAAAAACCACCCGCTTATTCAAAACCTTTTCCACAGCAGTGCACATTTTAATGAGTGCTGAAATGGGATAGTGGCAAACTGAATTTACAACAAATGTTACATCTTGCCAATAAAATAACAAAAGATGTGGTTACCATATTGGAAGATATAACAAAAGGATGCAATAAAAAACCTTTTTGTTAAATTTTTCCAACACTACCAGCAAGCACCTCCATGCCCTTAGGGCCCCTCCTGGTGTAAATCCCTTTTCAGAGCTGTATAAACTCTCATCGTTGTAAATTTGATGAGAATTAATAATAGTATAATATAAAGGAAAAACTATTGTATGGGTCCAAGCCACGACCACCATCCCCCTTTTAAACATCGTCCAGAGGTAGCCGCCTCCCCTCTACACCGTCTTGTCTGTGTGCTACAATCATAACAAACAACTCAACATTAAATAATTAACGTCCAACCACTGTAGTTCTTTTTTATTCGTAACACAAATATTGACGAGAAACAATGACATTATACCTAAAGTAACTTATTCTTAATACGTTCTGATCAACTACAGAGCGTATATTTGTAAAGGAATGTTTTAAATACAAATTGAATGAACACAGATTTGCTAACCTTTAGCCTTCCCACACCGATTGCATGACGTCCTTCGAGCAAAGTTAACATTTGCGCAGCTAAAAGACAAAGAAAATAACGCTTTGCTGAGCTGAAGATCTTGTCAGCATGAGAATTGAGGGTTTTGAGCTTACTTTTCGTCTGCACAGACCCAATCTCCGTCAGAAAGTCTTGTTTTTGAAGAATACATGATGAATAAAACAACAAATGGTGCTGCACTCTTTTGAATCGAATCCACGCACTGATCACCCTCACAGCATGCTGGGTAATATTACCATGTGGACTGGCACTAGCTTTTTTTAATCCCTTTATTTCATCCTGTTTCATCTCATTTTATTTCCCATTTTCCTCTCTTATCAACTTTTTATTTATAAATTTGTCTCTTCCTTATGCTTACTATTTTAATCGTCTGAAATGTCTTTTTTTGGGGGGGATATTTACCTTCTCAGCTTAAAAAATCCCCTCTTCAAATTGTAATAAAAGATGACAAAAAATATTGCCTTCTTTTTGTATAACAGGGATGCATTAAAGCAATTCCTCAAAAAAATATCTAATTTTTTTATTTTTGAATCACATTGAAGTCTACTTTAACATAAACTAACATGCAATCTCTAAATTTTTCCCCCTAGTACCCAGTCCTCCCTGAGTCGGGGCGTTTTCAAAGATGGCGGACGCAGAACACTGCGAAAGTCCAACGCAAGTGCCTTATTATTTCGGGCAGCTTTCTTATTTTACCATATACTTCACAAAGGGAATAGAGATCTTGGAATACTACACAAAGGTGTGTAAACTATTTATTTCTTATGCATCAGGAATTATGTTTTTAATGTGTTTTGAAGGTTATATAATATTTATTGAGAAATCTCGCCAGTATTTGTGACATAACTTCAAGCTATTCATGAATGCCATGACTGATTTTTAGATTTAGTGTTCATGATCACACTCATGATATCGTCGTTTCCCTTAAAAATGTTTTATGATAACGTATTTTAACTCAGTGGCCAATGATAAAAAAAAAGAAAAAATGTTATTTATATGTGTACATGTCTAAAGGCGGTTGTAATCAGCTGTTTTGTTCATCAAAGCAGCTCAGCGGGTATCTCGTTATCCACACTACTTTACAAAATGTTAATATTTATGTATGAGTGTACAAAACAATTACTCTAAGTATGATGGTTTCCTTGTATCTTTAAGGTGCCATTTTATCATGTGTTGTTTGAGATCATTCTTGTTATGTGGATTCTATGGTTGCTTGTGTCAAAAAGCTATCGATTCAGAGAACAGTCATTAGAGCTGACGAAGAAGGTAGGATCCATGTACAACTACACACAGAAAAAAGTCTCCAAAAATACTGCTTTCACTGTATTGGTGGGGTTTAAGTAGCTTTAATTTCAAGTGAACATTTTGGCAAAATGCCAATAAGTACCCATGGCAAAATGCCAGTAACTAACTGATAGTGGGTTACTACAGTAGGGTAAAGGCTCAGATGTACACAGTGATGCCACACACAGAGACTTTGTTTGCAACATCAGATAAAATTTGGCTCCAGCAATGTCTCAAAAGTGTAACTTGTTTCTACTTCTGTGATGTTACAGGCAACAGTTGTGCAGTTGCACACATGGTGCGATTTTCCCATTGCAAGCACTGTACCAGGCAATGTCACATTGTGTGTCCAAGCCTAAAGACTTCTTGCACAATGAAAAATGCAATGGAATCCAAAGTTAATAAACCATCAAACTGAATGCATGTTCAGCTAATTTTTATGAGCAAGTGAGGATGATATTTATTTATATAGGAAGAAGAAGAGCTGATAGAAGAATGGCAACCAGATCCTCTTGTTCCAGCAAAACCACACTATGCACCTGAGATACTGGATTCAAAAGTTATGAGTGGGTAGGTGTTCTTGGTTTTTTACTTATTCATGTGGAAATCATGATCATAAAGATATGGCAGCCATGTTGATATTCTAAACAGTAGATGGTACTGTGAGAAAATATTTTCTTTATTCAACACCAACATGGTGGTCAAGGTGGATATCATATTATAATATACTTATTTCGAAATGGAATATTTAAACATTGTTTTTAATTTACAGTAAACCTGGGCACAAGTTAGTTATAGATGATAAAGAATACCTTAATTTGGCAACGTTCAACTTCCTTGGATTTGTTGGAAATGAAGAGATAGAGGTATATACTTTTTAATTTCTTTTCCATGTTTCTGCATAAACATGAATTATATGATCTTTATCCTTCATCTTCAGAATTCAGCCATTCAAACCTTACACAAATATGGAGTTGGTTCTTGTGGTCCTAGAGGATTTTATGGAACAATAGGTGAGAACAATAGCTTTATGTCAGGGTAAAAATCTTTAGGGTGTATTATAAACAAAGTCCACAGTTTCTGAAGATGATAATTGACTCTAAGATGTAATTATCATGTTGATTTAGATGTGCATCTTCACCTTGAAGAAAGACTAGCCAAGTTTATGCACACTGAAGAAGCTATCTTGTACTCGTATGGGTTCTCTACTGTTGCTAGTGCAATTCCTGCTTACTCTAAGAGGGGTGATGTCATATTTTGGTAAGTGTCTTATTGAATTACTAATTCTAGTATCCTAGCTATTGGGGATGATGACACTCCAAACCACTTCATGCATAAACTGTAGATAGGCACCAGTGCCGACAAGTCCCTCTTGGTTCTCCCAATTTTGATGGACCTTTACATTTCTGGTACTCTAATGTTTTTCAGTGTCTCATTAGAAACAAGATGCAATCAATTGATAATGTAGAAGTTAGGGACTTGTATCATTAATTAGCAGGGGGAGGGGCTGAATTTATTTTTACTATGTTTATTTATTTTTTAACCCAAGAAATAATCAGGCCCCTACCCTCAATAGCCACCAAAAAATGTGCTTCCACCTCAAAATTTGTGATACCCCTCTCGTTTAAGCTGTAACAAAAGGATGGCCCTCCCACTATTTGCACCTGCCCTCCCTCCCCTCTCCCCACTAACCAATTAATTAAGTTCCCTTATGTAAGCACACGACTTCATCTTTTTTATGTGTTGTTTTTCTTTGTAACAGTGACCAGAATGTCTGCTTTGCTATTCAAAAAGGAGTGGAAGCTTCAAGGAGTAAAGTGATGTGGTTTGAACACAATGATATGGAAGACTTGGAAAGGCTACTAAAAGAACAACAAGAAAAAGACCAAAAGGTTAACATTATACAATTTTATTTACTGTAACTGAAATATTTGAAAGCTATTTTAATAAATTATATTATAACCACCTGTAAATCAGGTTATTTCTATGATATAAACTTGTCCTTTATATAAAGGTTTAAATGCTAGGGTGAGGGTTTGCATTGAAATTCAAGACCGAGGGCCACCCTCGGTCTTGAATTTCAATGCAAACCCGAGCCCATGCATTTGAAGAGGTTTAAAATATCTACTAAGCCCTAAATCCATTTTTTCAATGCAAAACACGAAATTGTTTAAAATTGTTTAAATACCAGTCACGTCCCAATTCCATTGTTTTTATGGGAGGAGACATTTTGAAATCATCACCTCTTTTGATTTGTGGGAGCGTGAGTATTTGATGCTCATGATACGAACGCCTAGAAGCTCTTAAATAGCTTGGTAATGAACTACAAGGAATGCTTCAAAGCTGTGAAAAATTACGTTGCTTTGTCTTCGGATTACGTCACGTACATGCGCCATTGAGTAAAGTCATATCCCACATGTATTAAAAGTTCATGAGATGTTAGGTGTTCTTGCAAGAGCACAGTTTAGAGTTTACAACCAAGTCCATTGCACGAG
>WUAP02140571.1:0-12285 GCA_015163945.2 Stichodactyla helianthus
AGTGTGTGTGAGTGATAGTGCCCCCAATTAGTGCGAAAGCGCTAGAACGACTAGGCACTTAAATAAAGAGATTTATTATTTATTTATTTATGTGGCTACTGCAAAATTAGCGAGATCAATAAATATAAATTTGAAGAGAACTATGACTAGTAAAGATAATAGATCTGGTAGATTATAGAATAACTCGTTTCCTTATTTGAACAACTTATCTCTGATTTTGAGGAAGCAAAGTATCGAAAATTCAGTAGTCCATTCATTTTAACATTCTATCCTGAGCTCTACACAGCGACGGTTTTGAGATTATTAGTAGTGACTGAATAATATATATGGAATATCTTTTGTGGCAAGAAAGTCATAAATCTATGGTCAAAATCAAGTTCAAGAGTTGCATATTTCCTGGGGTCACTGCTGGTCACGCAAGAACGAGTTTTTTCTTCATTTATCCCGTAAACGGACTGAATTATCCCACAATGGGGCTCAAATATCCTCCGAAGAGGCTCAATTATCCTCCAAAGAGGCTGATATATTCTCCCAATGGGGTTTTGTGTTTGTATTAAGCTTATGGTCTTTTTCATCTGCAAATGGAGCTGATTGACCAGCGATTGATTTAGCTGACTTGTCAGTTTCTTTCTGTGTAAACATCGGTCTAAAAGTTGAATAACACTTGAAAAGCCTTTCATTTGATCGCTTATAAATAGCAAATGAATGCTGTGATAAATGAAATTGTTCAAATGTTTAGGAAAATAAACTTTATAGAAAGAATATATATGCAGAAATCAACCACAAGGAGCCCAGAAAAAATTCTGAGCTCCATGTGGGATTTGAACCCACGACCCTCCGTTTTAGTCGGATGCTCTAACCACTGAGCTACTGGAGACTCTATGGTGAGCAATAGGTCATCTGTGGGCCATGACCTTATCCCACCTGGAGCTCAGAATTTTTTCTGGGCTCCTTGTGGTTGATTTCTGCATATATATTCTATGATTATTATTCACGTACTTTGGATGGTTGGATGGATGCATGGCACTTCGCCCAGTTGACTTGTTCCTGGTGCATATTAAAGGTGACTGCGTGATGCAGTTATGCCATTAGTGTGTTCATTACATGTCTACGTGACTGCGTGAGGCAGTTCGTAGCTCATGGCCCACAGATGACCTATTGCTCACCATAGTCTCCAGTAGCTCAGTGGTAAGAGCATCCGACTAGAAAACGGAGGGTCGTGGGTTCGAATCCCACCTGGAGCTCAGAGTTTTTTTGGGCTCCTTGTGGTTGATTTCTGCATATATATTCTTTCTATGATTATTATTCACGTACTTTGAAAATAAACTTTACTTCCCTAAACTCGTGGAAACAAGTTTCCTATAAGCACGAGCTGCACGAGCACACGAGGTAGCGATCGCAAATTGACAGTAATCGGAAAGAAAACATAATGACGACATTACTTCATTTGAAGGGTGATTGGTTCCGAAGTTTAGCGATTGTCCACGAGATAAGCACGAGATACACTTCGGGGTAATCGGCTGACTGCTGATTGGTTGTTCGAGTACTTTTTGGGCTTCTTGTGGTGTTACACTCTCACGGACTCACAGACTCACGGACACACAACCGATGACACAGTGGCTTCGCCTCTTCGAGGCAGTACACAAAAAAATAAATAAAGCATTGACAGACAAATCCAAGTGACTAAAAAGGAGTTTATTTGATCGACTGACCAGCATTTTCCCCCTTTACAAAGCAAAGATTCTCTTATAGTCCGTGGTACTACTCTTGAAATAACTTAACTTACTGTGTCGATCAAATGTTTTTTCTTCAAAAGTGAATGCCACAAGGTTCAAATCTTATTATAAGTATGGGATACAAAGAAAATTCATTTCCTGACTCGGAAATTCCACATTGAATTTCACTTGAAAAAACGATATCGCACTCGTCGCTTCGCGACTCGAATTCAACGTGGAATTCCCTCATCATCCAATGAATTTTCCTATAGAGCTGTTAAGTGGGACGTAATTCGGACGAAAAACGACTTCCGGGTCCAAAATGAAAAGTAGTTCTTTGAAGATTTTTCTTGCTTTGTTCTTCATAGTAGGAATTGGTGTACATAGGTCTGTTTATTACAGGTGGAAGAGGAATTGTGGATAAACGTTTTGGTTTTATTTTAGCGCATTTTCTGAAAAATTGAACCCGGAAATACGTCACAACCTAACAGCTCTATAGTATGCGAAGGGTTTTTAATTTTAAGCAGCTTAATCCGTAAATTTCATTGGCTAAGAGGTGGGCAACGCCCACCTTGGGCCTATCCTTCTAATTTTTCAGAGTAATTATTTAGCTAAGTGACCACGCATTGTTTAGGACGAGAAGTACTGTTAACGAGTTATTACAAACACGGCGACTAACAGTTGGCAGTTGATGTTATGGAAGGAAAAGAGGATAAAAAGGCTGTTTATCTTCTTTATTTATCGGAGGCTGGTTTAACTATAAATAAAGCATTGACAGACAAATCCAATTGAGTAAAAAGGGGTTTATTTGATCGAGTGACAAACATTTTGCCCCTCTACAAAGCAAAGATTCTCCTATAGCCCATGGTAGTACTACTTACTAAAAACTGTAAGATGCTGGTAAATAAATGGTAAATATTTACATTTACATTTACGGACTCCTTTTTGTATTTTAGTTCAACGTTTAAGTGTTCTACCAACTAAAATTATCAAAAAATATCCAAAGAAATTCAGGCGTTCTTTATCGACGATGCAAGTCCCTCGAACAGTATACTTGTTGAAGTAAATTACAAGCTTAACTTAAACTCTTTCCTTGAAAACAACTAAAAACAGTGGTTTGTAGCTCATTAGCTCTTGCTCTGTCTTGAAAGCAGTGCATATCAAACTTTTACCCTAAGAAACATGTCGTTCATGCTCAGACCCTCAACCTTCCTTATAAGGATGTTTACTTACCATATTTGGAATTTGGACTAAATTTGCATCGCAAAAAGAGCAATTGTTAAAGAAAATTCCGTCCCTACTTACAGCTATTCGAGTGAAAACACGTAGGTCGGCCATCTTGTTTTCTAACCGAAAAAGGACTGGGAACGTGACAAAGGGTGACCGCTTGTTGACCGGTCTTTCACCACAGGAAGCCCGCGCGAACGACAGTAAAAGTTTGATATGGATTATCTCTTGGATAATAGCGGAGATCCCGCTATTATCAACAGCTTAATTAAGACAGACAAGCGGGTACCCTGTGGTGGTACCCGGACGGACGGACGGAAGTGACGGAAGTGACTCAAGCCATGAAAAATCAACTCGATGGGTTACCATTTTTTCTAAACTATGGAGCTCCGCTATAACAACAGAGTTGATGTTCATGGGTGTGAATATGTTTCCGGCCCGACTCAGGCTCATTTTATCCCGAGCACAGCGATGGTTAATATGAGCACTGAGAAGGGCCAAAAACATATTTACACCCAAGAACATCAACTTTATTACTATTATAATATATAAATTAGGTACTAGCTAATAGCGGAGCTCCCTGTTTATTTTTTATCTACTTGACTGAATTGATGCCAATGCATGGATAATTCTTACAGATAGATTTTCAAGAGCTATTTCATAACTAAGCTGCTTAAAATCAAAACCCTTCGCATACTAAAGGAAAATTCATTGGATTACAAGGGAATTCCATGTTGAATCCAAGTCGCGAAGCGGTGAGAGCGATATCGATTTTTCGAGTGAGATTCAATGTGGAATTTGCTTTGAATCCCATAGCATTTATAATAAGATAATAACGATTTTTAAAACATTTTTTGGATGTTTTTACGCGCGGCCCTAGGAAGCCATTGCACTGTTTCTGTCGGTTGTCAGCGAGCGAATGAAAATCAAGTTAGATTTGAATGATCTATACTAGTTGGTTTGAACCTCGCTTTTGAAGAAAAAACACCTTTTTATTTATACTGCCCAATTCTTACCACTTTGTATATAAAGTAAAGTGAGGAGCTAGAAATATTGCTAAGCTTTGGTCAAGATATAAAAAATGTGTGGATTCTTGGCTGAAAACGTCCATAAAAACAAGCGAAAAGAGTTCAGCCTGCGAGCAAAATGACGCGAACATTTAAATCAAGTTTAACCAAGGGAGCACGGCAGACTGCTGTTTGTGTGTTTGAGTGTCGTGATTAATCGTCGATCCATTCCTTCATAACGCGACTAACCGCTGTTAAGCGAAAAGCGGTCGCCAATTTCCGCAACGAGCGCCCACCGAGTGAGTCCCCACGTGCGAACCCGGAGGGCGAGGGGAGAATGAAACCGTTGGAATTTTGTTCTGCGATGCTCGTAGCAAATTGCTAGGAACGGAGCCGTTGCTGGAACGTCGGTGAAAATATTTTTGCGAGTAAAAAAAATGTAAACAAGCAGCCGCGGAGAACCGCTATGAGTACTGAACAAGGTAAACAGACGTTTTCGCGAATGGCTGAACATGATTTACAAAACAAAGTGTAAGTAAATTTAAATATTTAAATATTCAACAGTCTTCGGACAATAACGACGACTAATGATTTTGGATTTAAGCTGAATTAAGCTTATGACTTTGAATTAAACTTGGACTTGCTTTTACTTTCAGATTCTTTTCTAAATTCTGCTATTCGGCAAACTGTATTTTGCCTGTAGAAGAGGCATATTGTGCTTACAAATGTGAATGCGAAAAACATGATTTAGCTGTTTTTAACCGTGCTACGTTTGGGAGGAGACTTCTCAGTGCGTTTCCATCCTGCCAAAAGAAGAAGAGAAGGTCTAGTGGCACAAAGGATCAGTACCAGTATCCTTACAATTAGGTTTATCCAAGCTTAACTAAATTTTATGACTCGTTCTTAAATTCGAACACAAAAGAAAACTACCGAGTTAACTAGCTTGGGACTCGAACAGTTTATTCTCATTTAGCTCACTCTTATATTTATTAGTGCTTAAGCGAATCAAGAATTGTATTTTTTTTAAATTACGCAATATTAATTCATGCTTATTATGGTTATTTTCCTTAACAAAGTTCATATATGTTTATGTTAACATTGATATAAACGTTGGGCAGGACTTCAACAAAGAAAACTTATGCCCCTCCGTCATTAATTCCTACACATTGGAAGATCTACAAGGTGATTTCAGTCACAATTATGCCATGACAAGAAATCCTATTGACACTTCTTGGAACACACAATTCACATGTGACAAATACTTTGAAATTGCCAAGTACGATAAAAAGTTGTTTGACGGAAGACAAGTATTTAGAACTATCAAGGTTTTCAAAAACCTCATTTGGGAGACTTCGTATGCAGGACATATAGCACACAGTTCGGCCTTTATGTCAGGGGCTGTGACAAGTAAAATTGAGACTTTTCAAGATATCAGCAAGATTATGCAACGAGTTGAAGCTTGCAAAATATGTGATGGAGTTAAAAACCAAGCCTTTTTGGTATTGCCAAATAACATAAGCAATGTGTGTGGCGAAAACATTGGAAAAATTGAGGAGGTGGTTCAGCTGGACAAAAGTGGAAATGAACAACACTTCCACAACCGTCGATCAGTATCCTGCAGTTACTTCATGGACACTTGTTCATCTGGGTCACGCTGCCATAATTGCAATATCTTGTGCAGGAACCTAAGTGTTCAACTGGTAAGATTTAATAATTCTCTTCAAGAGGAATCTAAAAAATTGGTCCAGGAAGCACCTAGCAAGAGCAAGGTGAAACAAACGTTTTCTTTCTGAGGAAGAGAGGGATAGGAAAGAGAATGACCTGAAGAGAAGAAGAATAAGTGCAGAGAAAAGAGCCAAGTACTGGAAATTGAAGGCTGCAGAAGAAAAGAAAATGCACAAATTGGCTCAAGAGGATGATGATGACCTTATGAGGATGTTTAAAGAACTAGACAAAAAAACTGAAATGTTCCAAGACGACCCAAAGCTATCAACGTTCTGGGAAATGCAGAAGGATGCAATTGAAAAAAAAAAAAAAAAAATCCCAGAAATCATCCATAAGGTGGCATCCTCTGTAAGTATAATTTATAAAATATTTCCTCAGTAGTAATTAAAAGAAATTAAAAAACATGAAGTATAACAAAAGGTATTTTCTGTAGGGACTTCCCCCATTCCAACCACTAACATACACATCAACCCTCTGTGCTTAATGAATGACCTTTTTTAAACATTTTTTTTAAAGTGTGATCAAGACGTGTCTTGCATTGTGGCATCGCTCAAAACAAGGTTATCAAATCTTGCAAGATTCAGGTTTCATCAGGCTGCCATCTGCACGATTGCTTCAATATCACAAAGGCAAGATTAAACAGGTAATCATGTTCTCATCTTTTTCAAAACCATTTCCAACACATACATAATGTAGTAGTGCAATATATATTGAAAACAAGATATTTATTTATTGAAACTGTGAAAGAAAAATGTCTCAAAATATAGATAAAAATATAAGTATATAAAAATATAAAAATATAAAAATAGATAAATATAAAAATAGATAAATATAAAAATAGATAAATATAAAAATAGAAATATAGATAGAAATAAAAACATACATAGAGATAAAATATATATATAGAAATATATAAAAATTTATAAATATAAATAATTTTATAAATATAGATGATTGATTTGAAAATTGACTGTCTACAGAAGTATTTTTTGATTTCACACCCAGTCCATTTTAGCACACTACAATTTGTGAAAGCCAAGTCAAATTATTCTACTCCTTTAAAGTGCCTTGCGAAGAAAACTTAATTCAGGGGACCTTGTTCATATATTGTGATCAAGGAAACTATTATGCATCATAAGACATAGTGATGCAGGAAATCCAGTTTTGCATTGCTACTTTGATATGGCATCATATCGGTTCTTTTCAGGTCAACATAAATAATTTGTATTTATAATTTTATAATATTCAGAAACCTGGTAGAAACATAGACATGTTGAGGTACATGAAGAAACAATCAGAAGTTCAAAATATATCTCCAGCAGGGCATTGTGGATATATCACATTTGACGAAATGTCCATTCAAGTAAGTATTATCATATTGAGCATTTGATGGGCTTACAAGGGTTTTTATTTTTTCTAGGTAATGCTCTGATAACCTCCATTTCTCAGCTCTTATAATTGTTAGTTCATTATAATGTACATATTAGACATACTAGTCATTATTTGATACTTCATATGACTTATATAGAAGGAAATTAAGAAATAACGGTCATGTCAATTTATTGAGTAACACTGATCAAATCTTTCATTAATATTTAATAATTATCAGTATTACTCCATTTCCTTTGTTCTTTTACATATTAGGAGGATGTGCAGCTGCGAAGAAAGGGGGAGTCCTTTGAAATTGTTGGAGTAGTGAACCTTGGTAATGTGTATGTAATCAAAAAAGTGTTAGAAACAGGCAAGTGCTTTCTGCAGTATATGTAATATATAATATATGAGTGGAACTGTTGTATCTGATTGACAAACCTAAGCTGCCAATATGAGTGGTTTGAAATCAGATACAACTTTGAAACAAATATTGAAAATCAGATTATCCAACTGAGCTCAAACATTGGTCCAAATATCTGCCCATATTTGTACTATTAAAAGTTATTTTGTATAGTACAATGTAAAAAAATGTTTTATAAGATATATTTGCTTATGGAATGATAGTTCCTATATTTCACTAAAATTTTCAAGAAAAAAGAAAGGATCTGGTTTTCGCAAATCAGATAACAGACACCTTCATGGTCATGATTTCTAGTGTTTTCCTAAAAATACTATATTTTGCCTCATTTTCTTTCATTGCAGGCAAAGATGAGGCTGACATTGCTACCTCCTACAGTTTATGTTTATTGTTTCTACAGGCTTTAAATTTCCTACATCTTATTTCCCAACAACTGAAGTTGACCCAACCACATCATACCAACAATTCTGGAATACTGTTTTTGACTTGGGAGAGTTTGGTTTCAAAGTTCTGCTTCTTATATGTGACGGTGCACAGGCAAATCGCACCTTCATTCAGTGTCATTTTGAAGGAGAAGGAAAAAAAATCTGCATAAACAGCCCTACAGTATACAACTGCTACCTTCCGATACTTCCCTCCAGTGATGATATCCACCTCTAACTCTGAACAGTCTTGCCATTTCTGGAGCATCTGTGAGGACCTGTATAAGTTATGAAGCTGTTTTGTGACCCCTGTCCATTTTTTTCTGTCTATCAATGTATCATTTCGATCTGTGTGGTGCATTTGCTTGTATAAACACCAAAACCACTTACAAAACCCATTGATATCCATGTTTGAATGAGAATACATCTGACTTTGGTTGTCTTCTTTTAAACTCAGTCTACTTAACACCTGAGAGACATTGCACTTTCAGGCAGTTTAGAGGAAGCAAATTGTTCCTGGATGGCAATAAGTGGAGGCTCAGTTGCTGTGCTTAGGACAGATGAACATTCACTGACATTTATCGTTGGCAGGGTGAACACATCTCTTTTCTTTTCAGACTGTAGAATGTCAGTTAAATTTAACTCAGATGCTGTAATTGTAGCACTGGAGTAGAAATTTTCAACCAGCTGGCAAACTTGAGGCATCTTTTCTCTACATGCAGTTATCTTTAACCCCTCTATACACTTCGCTCTTGACACAGCAACATACGCTTGTCCTGCTTCAAATACTCTAGCCAAATCAACTTCAACATAATCAAAAGACATGCCTTGACTTTTATGAATAGTAATTGCATATGCAAGGTCCAGTGGTATCTGTTTTCTTGTTGCCACCACATGACCTTCATTTTCAACAGAAAACAGTTCCTCTCTTATTATTTGTACTTGGCCATTTTCAAAACTGACACAAGGGTAATCATCTATAAACGATTGAATGGTTCCACGGAGCCCATTTGCCAGACTGTGGTTCAGATTCTTCAGTAAAACGACTCTGGCTTTAAGTTTTAGCACCAAATTCTTTGGTGCAGAACAGCTTTTCAGTTCTTTTGTTTCACCAGTGTCCTTTGAGCAGTAATTGCGAGGTTCACCAGGTAAAAGTGACAAGCATTCATCATTTGCGGCTGAAACGGGGTCGCTGACTACTGTCTGAAGGACAACGTAGATTGGCCGAAATAAGAATACAAAAGACGTCAAAACAATAGAAACCAAAAACAAAAGACAAGTTGGTTCCTTTTGTTTGATTGTCTGTTGGTTTGTTCTCTCAGCCAATCTACGTTGTCCTTCAGCCGGTAGTGTATTACCCCTGAAACGCTATCTCTATGTGAGTACAATCTCACCACTTCTAAAGGACTGCATTTTAAGGGCCGGATAAGAATATGCTTGACGAAATGCTGCGAAAATGGTGACAACTCACACCTTCGAAAGTCATCTAGGATGTGTCTAAGTTCAGTTTCATGTTGTCGATAGTTTTCGGTAAAATACACCGACACATCTACACACATATCCCATAATGGACTGGCAAAGCAAAAAAACTTCTTCGTCACTTGTATTGCTTTCAACAACTGGCCTTAGTTGATAAAAATCGCCCGAAAGAAACAATTGTATCCCCCCAAATGCTTTGTACTTCCCTTCAAGCATCTCCATTTTCTCGAAAAGCTCTCGACTCAACATCGAAACTTCGTCTATCACTAAGATTTCGCATCGTTGCCATCTTTCCACAGCTTCTTGGTTGGACTTTATTGTGGCGATAAGCTCGTGAGCTCCCTCTGAGCCCGTACCGATTCCCGCAAACGAATGGATTGTTGATCCTCCGATATTCACAGACGCTATCCCTGTAGGTGCTGTCACAAAACAACAATCCCCTCTCTTTCGTAGCTTATCTATTACGGTACGAAGGAAAAACGACTTTCTGCTTCCTGCTTTTTCCGGTTACGAATACACTATATCCATTTTCAACTAAACTTTCAACATTTTTTTGACTCACATTAAACATTTGTTCTTCCGTTCTCTTCGCCGCCATCTCGAAATTATGTTGCTGTTATGGTACTATCCGCTGACACGCGAAAGCGCCAGCAGTAATTGTAACCAAGGCAACTGCTACCAGCATCCGGTGAAGACACACCCCCGAATCCTGGTTCATGATTGGCTGATTCGTTATTTTAATTAAATGCTTTCACTCCCCCCTCGTTCCTTCGGGACTCGCTCGTACTGACATTGGCGCCCGCTTTTCCGGTTCACAGCGGTTAGTCGCATAGCGCTAGCGCCCGCTTTTTCGCTTAAAAAGCGGTTACTCGCGTTATGATATGGATCATTCGTTTTACAGTGGAGCCCGAATATGATCATAAATTGCCCTTTCTTGATATACTCATAGATAAAACCGGACCCACAGTGGTCACTAGCGTTTTTCGAAAAAAGACTTTCACTGGCCTTTTAACAAATTTCAACAGCTTTACATCGTATGCCTATAAGATCGCTCTTGTTAAACCTTTGGTAAATAGAACCTTGAACATCTGTAATACTTGGGTAGGTTTTCATCAGGACATTACGTCACTTATTGACATCCTAAGGAAAAATCTATACCCTACTAGGTTAATTGATAATACAATAAGTAGAGCTGTCAACAAGGCTGTGAATTTTAAGTGCCCTCAGACAACTGGTGAAAAAACTACTAATTTCGATAATTATTATTTCAAATTACCATACATCGGATCTTTCTCGTGGCAAGCGCAAAAACGTTTACGGCGTATTTCTAAACGCTACTGTGAAAATATTAACATCATCTTAGCCTTTACTTTGCTTAAAATAGTCTGTTGAATGTGAAAGACCCTATCCCCATTGGACTTCGCTCGTGTGTTGTACATAAATTTTTGTGTGTAGGCTATGGAGCCTCTTATGTCGGAGAGTCCATCCGACATTTCAACACACGGGTGAGAGAACATTTGGAAAGGGATAGGGGCCTCTCATATTTACAGACATATAAAGAGCTCACCAAACTGCTCAAATAACACCGAGGACAGTTTTAGTATTTTAGAAACAGCTAACACCTAATTCGCGCTCAAATCAAGAAAGCGTTACAAATCCTCTGGGAAAAGCCTATTCTTAAAGCGCAAGTTAAGCACGTCAACCTTAAGCTCTCCGTTTAGGTTTGCTTTGTTACCATTGTTATTATTGTAATTTATGCAAATGTTATTGTTTTCGCTCTAATATATTTATCTTTCACCGCTCAACGATCATTGCAACACTGACGATGGCAGAAGTTACTGCCAAAACATGTATGTTAAACTTAAAAGTGTAGTTTTGTTTTTGAAATTCATTTGAAAATATTCTTCAATTGTTTATTTCCAAAGAGAATCAGCACAGAAGACCCATATGGGGTTAAAGTACATATAACTCTTTTGTCCAAATTAATCATTTATTTGAATTGTAAAGAAAATTTCAAAACTTATTGGTCAATAGGTTTTCCATGCCACAAAACCACAAGATACAAATCTGGCCTGAACAGGTATTTATATATCAGAATAGGGTTTTTGATCGGCATGGTAACCGACCCTATGATAAATCTTGAACAACCATCGGTGAAAAGTACATGGGTTAAACCGAAATTTTGGGCTAGTTTTTCGTTTTGGTCAAAATGGCCTTTGTATCCAAAGTAGGGGGCATAAAATAAGGTATTGGATTAGTTCGTTGAAGAGTATCACGTGTCCTTGCTTGAAAGGCAAGAGGAGCCACCCTTCGTAATGCATTAGAAATTCTTCTTTGACTCACTGCACCAGACGTAATCCCTAGCATAGATCTCACGCTTCCTTGAATCATTCTTCGCCAGTAGCTGTGTCCATAAAGATCAACAAGTCGCCAAACAACATCCAAATCATCACCGTCGAACTGATCATAAAATGACCCTTCAAATAGAAAATGCGTTTGTGAAGTTGCTATTGAAAAAAGCTTTTTTAGTTCGTCACGCGTTAGCTTGGTATTTGGAAGTCCCTCGAGTATATAATGGACGGCTAGCTCAATACTCTCTTCTAGAGAAATGTTAGTGAAAAGACTTTCAACATCGTAGGAAACCATGTGTTTACCATACATTGAGATATTTTGCATCTCCTGTACAATTCATCTTTCATCTTCTCGACGAAAGATACTGGCACTCGTTTATTACAGGCCTCCTGACACTGAGTTTATCTAAAGGAATTCAAGAAATCTCTTCGTCTTTCAGCCAAAGCTAGATTTGATCAAATTATTATTGTTGGCGACTTTAATCTTTCGGGGATCGATTGGTCGACGGGTACTGCAACGACAGGAGACTACCTTCACTGCTATTTCACTAAGATTGTGAAGGACAATTA
>WUAP02140582.1:0-12278 GCA_015163945.2 Stichodactyla helianthus
GGAATGAAATTCAAACCCTTACTAAGAACCGATTTTTCATGAACAGAAAGAGGTAAATCATCAGGAATAGTGACAACGGAGTGGCTAACGTCTAATTTTATTGATAACCTTGGGATCTTTTATTTGAGACACGGTTTGTGATTGCACAAACACGTTAGGTGGCTTCGGTTAAAGTAGTCGCATTGTAATTTGAACTAGTAACAACTGCAAAGCATTCAAAATGAATAATTTTGTCTTGATCATCAGGAATGGGACGCCAGAGGAATTTTCGTGTTAGGCAACCGTTTGTCATACACCTCGTGTAACTGTCTTCATTGTAATAATGAATACCGAGACTATCATGGAGCAAGATATCGAGTCCCTCTGTCACCAGAAATGCCTGGTTTTGAGGTAAGTTTTCTCTTAAGACATCACAAGGCCAAGGTACCACCATGAATCTGCTGTCTAAACATTACGGTCTCAAAGACGTGATTACGTTAACTTCGATCCTGCAAATTTATGGAATATGCTTTCTATAGACAAGTCAAATTTAAGGCAGCACTGTTCTTTTCACGTCTACGAAACTGTGTTATACAGGCCCGTAGCCAGAGGGTGCAGGGGGACCTGACTACTGGCTTGTTGCAACATAGGTTATCAAAAAAGTAGAGGGAGTGTTAACAATCTGCAGATACATTTGTTATGTCAAGTTCACATGCGCTATTTGTATAGACTGTATGTTCTTAGCCAATAGTGGCGAGATGGTACGGAGTAAAAATATAATAGCACCAATTATTTCTCTACGCAGATTTTAATTGAAGAGGGCTGTAGCAGCAATCATGATATTGTACTGGGAGTTGTAACCCAAGATTTTGACCTTCACAAAGTTCCTGGAATAGAAGGAAACACTGTTGGATATCTGGTTGAGAAAGAAATCATCTATGACGTCAACACACAGAGAAAACACTGCTGGCCAAGTTAGTAAGCGCTTTTAACACATTTTGTTTTTTAATTTGGTCGCTATTTCCCTCCCGTTTTATACCACATGTATAATCGCCTTTAGCATTTCTCATTGAAGTTGAGATATGGCCGAACCTCTTCAATACGGACACAAATGGAGCCAAACGACCGTACTATAGAGGTGTTCGTATTATAAGGGTTTTTTTGAGTGAGTGAGCATTTTGCCTGGTCGGACCGAAGGAAGTGGTCAGCGTCTGAGTCCAGGGAATTGTCCGAGGTGCTTTCGTTTGCACCAAAAGACATCTCATTTTAAAAGCAAGGGGTTTATACTTGGGGAAAATGTCCAACGGTAATAAAGGCCTTACTGTTAGTTATGACTAACCACTCTCGTTTTCTGCGATAGAATATCTACCTTAGCTAACGTACTTGCCTTAATTCATTAGGTACTGGTGAGAAAGTAAAGGGGAGGAGTAGGCCATAAATATTCTATTATCGAAAGGCATTTGTGGTTACCCGCTCCCCGTTTTAAGCCTAATACAGTATGACTTAGACTTTATTTTATTCATACACATAAATAACAAATCACAGAAGGAACCTATATTATTACTACTAGTTACAAATATAAATCAGTGCAGATATATATTGAGTTTCATGAAAAAGAGGAAGAGTGTATGGTTGTTGAGGTAGTGAAAACGTTCAAACCAACACTAAACCACCCACAGCATTATTGACAAGATTATTATGTTACCACGATAGGATCACAATAAAACTAAATAAAAAACTTAGTCAAAATAGATCTTTCTGAGTACCAGTCCTGTAGTCAACAAAACACTATGAAAATCGCTGTGCTAAAGGGTTGCTTTTTTCATCAAAACCTTCGGAACAAAACAGAGCAAGTAAAAACCAAACTGTTGATACGAATGCTTTAATTATTTGATTGATTTAGAAATCCTGACCGAAATGGCCGACCGAGGAGATCTTCTTGGCTGTGAAATCCTCTATGGGAGGAAAACCAATAACTGTCTTCCAGTTTTATTCACACTAAATGGAAGAATAATCGGAGAAGGGACCATAGAAATCAACAATTCTACTGCAGATCAAAATCAAGAAGGGCTTTATGCATATGTTGGCATTGGATCTCAGGAAAACAGTGTAAGGTTCAAGGTATGCGCAGCTAAAATGTGGTAATTCGAAAATATCTAAATATATTTTATCTACAGCGTCATGGCTACTGTTAAAATGATGATGGTGATGAAAATGGTGATGATGATGATGATAATGATGATGATGATGATGATAAAATCACTGAAAAGCGGCTATCTCACAGATCGAATTGGAATTAAGCGTATTGGGTTTTACGGTGGGAGGTAAACCGGAGAAAAACCCTCGACTCAAGGAAGAGACCTAACAGGACCTCTACTCACATATGAGTTCGGGAATCGAACCCGAGACCTCAGAGGTGAGAGAGAGACGAGTGTACTACCAATATGCCAGCTTTGATAGTCAATTTCGAGGGGAGGGGATGGTGTGGAAAATTTAGTACGATATCATGCAAGCACTCGTTGTGTGTACGATATTATCCAAGCACACAGTTTTGTTTTATTCACAAATTTGACTATTTTACAATCAAAATATACATGAGTATGACAGCAGTTCCCACGAATCTATACAAAAGAGTGAGTTGGTAAAACAATTAGAATCTGAAGAATCTTGACCGAGATGTTGAGCCTAGTAGCGTTTAAATCTCAAAATAGACCTCTTTAAGCTTCGTTGTTTGTTTACCCTTTTCAGACCACGTGATGTCACTCTTGGGAGTTGATTCTTTCGTATGTTAATATTTTAACACGTTCATCATAAAAGAACAATTCCCAAGAGGATGTCACGTGGTCTGAAATGGGCAATTTGCATACGAAGCTAAAGAGGTCTATTGCTCTAAAACTGTAAACAGGAAAGAAATATAGCACATCAATCAAAATGAGAACAGCAATGCGAGGAATATTCTATATCCCTATCGTCATACATAACCAATACCTTTAAAGGTCTAATTAAATCTACTGCAGATGAAATTTTTTTTTTTTTTTCCTGATCAGAAACAGATCGACTAACGCGTTGCTATGTACGTTTCGACACAATTCCAAACCTCTGGGAATAAGAACTTTTGTTCCATTGCGTTTTCACATGCTATGCAAATACAAAAGACAAAGAATCTTATTCCCAAAAGATTTGAATAGAGTCGAAAACGTACATAGCAGCGCGTAAGCCGATTAGGTTTATTCATCTCTACAATTTACTTTTCCCGTATTCGCTTGGATTTTCACGAAGCAAGCCTCGACTTGAAACCGTTGTTTTGTGATCATCCAAGTGAATTCGGGAAAGGTCTATTGTTCTCCTGACGTTAATATAAAAGAGCGGAAGATTTCATACCATGTAAGAACAGCTACTATAAAAACTTTAGGGTTTTTATCCCCTTTCTGTCGAATTTCTGGATTTCATAGCCACCATGATGGATGTAAATTTATAAAAGATTTTCCATAAATCATCTTTTGTCACATCATCCAATGGCAGCCGTGTCCTTTTCTATTTTTTTATCTTATCCTATTTGGGATTGCAAACATTATATCAATATACAATTATTATTTTTGTTGACTTTTTTTTAATAGCACCGCTACAAACACGTACCCCAAGAAAGACAAGGAATGGACCATTCAAACATTTTGTTCAAGCAAATAATAGATCAGCTCAATGAACTGAACAAAAATTATCGCGACATAAAGAAAGAAATGGACACTCTTCGTAAAGAGATTCAAATCAAGTCGGAAAACGAAGTCAGTGCTTTCTAAACTAACTCATGCGTTCGTGGTTTAGAAGAAATACCGTGTACACTACTCGTATAGAGATTAGAACCAATTCCTAGGGTTTAGCTATTGCTGACAACTTAAGACTATAGTTAGTGGTAATCGTCCTGCATATAGTAAAGGCGCTTTTTGCAAAACTCTTTAGATTCTGATGCACAAAAAATACAATCCTTGACAGAATGAATAGACCCTATTCAAGACAATTTAAGGTAATGGGTAGCGCAACTTTTTGTAGAACAATAGACCTCTTTACCTTCGTATGCAAATTGCCCATTTCAGATCACGTGGCATTCTCTTGGGAACTGTTCTTTTATTTTCAAAATGTTAACCTATTAACATAAGAAAGAATTAATTCCCAAGAGTTACATCACGTGGTCTGAAATGGGTAAACAAACAACTAAGGTAAAGAGGTCTATTGTTTTAAAACTTGGCACAAATATTTCTAGAGTAGAAAAACGAAATAAAAAATGGGGGTCACCGAATTCGTTTAGAAGATTTTAATTTTTCAAAGATGGGGCCTGCGGCCATCTTTTTCGGACAAGATAAGACAATATGCAATCACAAGCTATCTCAGCTCATTATCGGTCTGCGGTAATAAAAGCAACAATTTCAAGTGATATGTTAACATAATGTAACAATAAACCCAAAATTTCTCATTTCATTGCGTTGATGAATGAGTTTCAAAAACAGCCACTCTTAGACATTTCGGCGATTTTCTTTGAATTTAGCCCGAAGACCTATCTTCATTTTTGATACTTTAAAGTTTTAGATACCATGCATGGACTTTAAAGTTGAAAAAAAAAAACAGGGTATAGATCACCGATCTAGTTTCTTAGATATTCGCCGTTAAAAATTAAAATGCCTTATCCGCCATATTAAAGTAATCTATCACAGGAATACACGCACCTTGCATGCGCCCAAAAGGTGCGCACGAATGCAAAAACGCATTACCTTAAGGTGAAATGTACACCCTATCTAAGACCAAAAGTACAAAACCCATACCTTATCCAGCGGCACATACCTGTATAGCAAATATATGGGAGTACCCCCTCCCCCCGGGGCAAAATGGAAAAAAGATTCAGGTTTTTTGACTTGGCTGACGTGAGGAACGTATCTGTCGTGAAGTGTAGCTAGATATTAAAAACTGTACGTTAAAAATGTTCAAACCTAATGTTAAATCAACATACTGGGCTTTGCTCCTATTCGATGTGTAAGTTGTTTAGGAGCTGGTCATTATTCATTTCCTGGAGGGGAGGGGGCTTGGAGAATATTTTGCGGGTCACAAGGTTTTAAGGATAAGCAAAACAACGACAGACATTAAGGGGGACCGCAGAAAGTGGTGGCTCAGAATAAATCCTTGAGGGGATCAGATTATCATATTCTTATGGTGTCATAGCAAAAACCCTATGACCGCCACCCACCCCAAACCGATCCCAGGTGACAAACAATGACTGATCCCTACTAGCTGTTCGCTTCGTGTCTGTAACAATAGACAATAGCATGGCGTTTGAAACTGTTTAGGCGTTTAGCGCCTGGTTTGATGATAGAAATATCCAAGTGCGCTTTAAGTACGATATTAAGGCACCAACCAGATGCAAAAAAATTGTGAGGACTGTTGACAAACATGCTAAAATGACTGACCACATTTGGCGTTTACATCGGCTGTATAACATCAAAATCGATTTACACTCATAGTGCTTCGCTAGTGGGGCTTGGAGTGACTTGGGAAGAGAATAACATGGAACTGACCTTAACTTGTCGTCTGTTTTTGTAGAAACAAAAAATTCTCTCATTAAGGCCGCGTCATCCCCTCTATCTGTCGACACTCTCTCCCCGGAATGAATTAGTCTCCAGATTTTGTGGATAAGAAAACAAAGAAATTCTTTCAATCTTGATGAGGTAACGATTTCCACTAACTCCTTTTCTTTGAAGTCACTGCGTTCTTCTTTTATGAGTTTAGAAGATATCATCCCGAGCTTATAAGATATGTCCTGGACTTTAATCTGTAAGTAATCGTCTTTTACCTCCTCTCCTAGCTTTTCAAAATAATATCGCTTCGTAACACTAAACAAAATTTCCTCGCAAAGCTGAATAGGATGCAGTCCCCCGTTGTCCTTCTTTGCTTCAAGTACAAGACAAAGAACGACAATGTATAATGGCTTGCGAACTAAATCCGTGATATCGTTATGTTTCTTGACGAACGAAATTGTGATTTCAGCAGTTTTTGGTGCAGACGAGAAAAAACGTCTTATGAAATTGAAAGAATCATCCAGATTGAATCCTTTTATTTTCAGCTTTTTATCAAAATGGTTGCGTAGTTTTGGGTCCTGTCCTGGACGACAAGTCACGATGACATAACTGTCAGGAAGAAGCTGGCGAGTGATAAGTTTGTTGATGCTTTCCGTCATCCTATCTTTGTGGTTTCCAGGGATCTCGTCATACCCATCCAATAGCAATAGCACATTCTTTTGGTTACTCTTAATGTACTCGAAAATCTCGTTCCTTTTTTCATGAAGAGCTTCGGTGAAATTCTGTTTGTCAATAGCGTTCCATAGGTCATCATCAGTATGAAACTCTAGGCATTTCAATGATAAGACAAAATCAACATTTGGGAACAGTTCAGGATTATCCTTTGTGCTCCAGTCATATGCAATTTTCTTGCATAATGAAGATTTTCCAATGCCAGGTTCGCCCTCGATTAGAATACGCTTTACGTTGTTTGGACCGGCTTTGGTGAACATTTGTTCCAGTGTCGTCACCTGAGGTGTAGCATCCATATCTACTATTTCCGTTGTGGTATAGATATTTTCAATATTACGGCCTTCCATCCATGGTAATGGCAGTAAAATTGATCTTACTCCTGTTTGATAGTAAATTTTTAAATGCTGAACCAGCATTTTACCTAAAAAAAAATAGGCAAAAGCAATTTATTTTTAGAACGTCCAATATGAATTTGTAGGTTTGTGTTCTAATAATGGGAAAAAGTGTCTCGCGCATAATCATCCCAGTGCGTACCCTTTCTTTTTGTTGTTGTCGTTGATGATGTTATTGCTATTTCCTTTTTTCCATTCGGTATAAGCAATTAACCTTTCTCAATAGCGGCACTTCCTTCAAAACGAGTATTGTCCGGAAATGAAAATGTCTTTATTTTAATGGAATATAGATATAGCTGAAAAAGGTCTACCCATTTATCCCTGATAACGTGTGCTTAGGCCGAAAGCTTGAATTTCACGTACATCAAAAATTTAGTTGAAGAAACTTCTTCCCTTTATGTAGATTTTATCCGTGCATCTTTGAATGCCTTGATATTGCATTTCTCTCCTTTAAACCTGGTTTCTTTTTCTAAAACTTGTTTCCTCGTGTCTATTATGATATCTAAACCATATGCTATATATAATTTTTTACGAAGTTCACTGCTTTCTTACGACGCATAAAGCATGTTGGTCTTGGTTCATTTGCATGAAATTTGAGGGGCACTTTGCATGAACACTATATAGTTTACTTGTGTAGTGATGGATAACAAGGTATTATACTTATGCAAAATGCCCCTCAAAGTCAAGATTAAGAAACCAGTGAATAAGACCTACTAACCCTCAAAGTTAAATGGCAATTCATTTGCTACAGGCTGCCTTGGTTCTTCTGTCAACTGATTAGCAGAAATGGCCTCCACGTAGTGTCTTTTTATTGTATTCAGAGTATTTTGCATTTTACAAAGCATTTGATGTAGTAGCTTTTGGCTTTTCTGTATTTCATCGTGTCCTTGCTGCAATACTAATTGACCTTTTTCTTGACCAAGTAAAAGTTCTAACTGCCCTGCATAGGTTAAATTTAATTAGTGTATCAGTAAATTGCTAGACACAAAAATGTCCAGTTTATGTGTAACGTGCACGTGGTTGTATGCTAGCTCAACAATTAACTAAACAAGTTGTATGTGTTTTTCTTAAAACCTACCATGGTGTAAAAGTTCGAGTTCCTGAGTAAGCCATTTCGTGAAAGCTGGTTTTAGTTCTGCCAAGTTATTCTTCGCGTCTTAAACGAAAAGAAAAAAGAAGGGACTATTGAATACCCCCGTCAGCACATAGTTGCAAAATGCGAACTTAATCCTAGCAGCTCACCTCTTTTAATACTTTGAAAATCTTCTGACTTTGCACCAAAAAGTGTTAACGCATTGCAAGCGTAATTCCACTTTCTTTCAAAGTCACCATTTGAGATTTTTGCGTTTGACGTATGACAGAGAGCATTACGCAAATCTTTCAATTTTTCAAGTGCTTTCTTCGCTCCTTTTTTAGCCATACGAGGAAGGAGAATTTTGATAAAAAGCGACACGTCCCATTTTGATGTGTCACCAGAAAGTACTCTTGGATTTTCATAGGCCAGGGTCTTTGGTTTCCACAGACGCATCAAATCAGCTCCGTCTTGGGGACAGTCACTCCAACGCTTGTGTCCAGCGGTTGAGTCCCATTTCCGTTTGAAATAGGCACGCAAGTAGGGGATACCGACTCTCACCAGAAGCAAATACAAACAGCAAAAGTTTCTTTAGAATTAAACAAAGTTAATATACAATTTAGCTTGGGTTTCTGTTCTTGTTTTTCTTAATCAAAAATAACAAGATGAACAAATAATCTTATTTCCAAATTGATTGACATTGGAAAAAGCTTCACATCATTGAAGCCTTTTTTTAGTATGGTAATACTATTATCTATTTAATGGAACATTAATTGCTCTAGGTTGTGTGACGTCTATATGTAAATTGTAAAAAGTATTGATGTGCACCAAATGACCTTTGGAGAAACAACACTCACTTTCACTTTCGAAATCAAAAACTGGAATATTTTCAGTGGTATGTTTACTATCAAGCCCTTCCCGCTATAGATATCAAACATTGTTTGATATGTTAAGCTTTGTTTGCTTTATCATATGAAAATTAAAAGACGAAAATCAGAAAAACTGATAGACTAATTGATTACTTCCGTCTTTCTGCTTCATTTGGTGTCGTGAGTTTCGCGAGTCAAGGCTAATCTTCAGTCCGAGTAATGGCGTTCAGTGCAGATAAAAGTTAAAAAATCTAAGTGCGTTGAGAGATATACATCACAACTGAAATACAAAGGAGACTGTCCTAAGACGTTGAATTAACTTAAGTTAGCAAGAAAAAATGAAAGATGCAGTGCAAACGGAACTTACCTCACTTCATCATCGTGGCTATCCATTCTGGCATAAACAGTGTAGAGTCACTTCAGAAAACAATTAAAAAGTTTGATTTGTAACTTGGATTTTAAGCTATATTTTCTTAGACAATTGCATGGTAAAACTATTTTCATCATATCTAGACAGCTAATAAGACAAGTTTCTTTACATGCCTTAAGAGGGGGCGAGTTATACGTCGGTACACGTACATTATATTAACATCATTACGATATCATAAATTCTTACAGGTATATGTATGACAAAAATTACCTCTTGTGTGTACGATTTCTACTTGAAGTACATGACACACTCTTCTCAAATGATCCGAATAAGCGAGTTAAATTTTACTCTCTGTCTGGGTGGAAAGCAAGGAAGAGCGAGGCGATTTGACGTAAACAACTTCTATCTAGACATTTGTCATGTGATTATGTAAGCCAATCGGACAGAAGTGACAGCACAGGTAGCCCAAGTTAATGTTTTTGTGGTGTTACATTGTTCAATGGCTTCTTATTCTGAACTATAATTTGTGGAGCACTTTGCATAAATTTGAAAACGAGAAATTTACTTTTAGGTCCTGTTACACGGTTAAAACAGTTTGGAACGGCGTTTCAAATCAAGTTTAAGATGCAGAACTATTTTGCATTGTGTGTAACAACCCCAACTTTGTAAAACTTTTGTCGGGAGAAAGTTTTTCCAAAAGTAGAAGGCTGTTTTCTAACCGTGCAACCAAAACGTGCGTGTGTCGCGAACAAGTTACGGGACGAAACTGCACGCCTTTGCTACGCATGTTTCAGCTAAAAATTTCACCGTGCAAGAGGGTCTTTACTCTTAGGTAGTTTCTTAGCTAATAATGCACACCATAGCGAGGGACGGATGCAGGAAGTTTTTTTAAGGGAGAATGCACCAGTAGCATTTGTACTATTTGCCAGTGAAAGGGGCACATAATAGAAGTTTGGAAGGACACTTTTCCATTGTTAATGGGAGTGTACATCCCCAGTGATCCTCCCACTAAATCCGCCACTGGTAATAAAACGTTACCAAAATATCCTTTAATTCAGTCTTTTTAGATGAGTTTTCTACGTCAGTAGTGGATGACGGGACAAGGAGTTAGCGAGATGGCAGTCGACTTGTTCATCCATTCCTGTCCTACGCATCTCAGGAACATTGACCCTTGCAGATTGAAGATAGAAAGATTGTCTTGTAAGCCCTTTTCCTTATTGTCTTCATGACCAGTTCGAGGTTTGACCTAGAGAGTTTTATCAGGAAAGCGTACAAGATGTTGCAGAACGAAACAGTGCCGAGAAATGAGAAAAGACAAGTAAATGATGGGACACTTGTGGATAGGTATCATCAAGAGCATTAAACGCTGAGAAAGAGAACTTTCAAAATGTCTAAATTCTAAAACTAAAGCACACATTCTCTCTTTTCCTCTCCCTGCCTTGCCCCCTCCCCACCCCACACCCTCCCCCAACCTTACAAAACACATCTACTGATGGCTACTATATCTTCTTTCGTAAAGTGCAGCAAAGTACTTCTTTATAAGGGGAGAAGAAAAATAACACAACGACTTTGGTCTTATCTTATTCACCAGTTTTTTACAACTGAGAAAGCCCATGTCTCTGATGGCTTGCGCTAAATAATAGGGAAGCTGCCGTTCTTCGAAAAAATTGCCATTCTCTTTAGACATTTCGAAGGCAAGCTTTCCCAGCATTAAATGCTCGTCATGAAACTTATCCATAAGTGTATCATCACTCACTTGTTCATCTCGTTTCTCGACACAGAACCGTTTTGTAACACAAAATACGATCTCGTGCAAAAAACTCAAAAGGTCAAACTTGTCTTGCTCTCGATTTTCTTCGATGAGGCAGATGAAGGCTGCGTACAGAGGATTACGAGCCAATTCTTTTAGTTCTGGATTCTTACTGACCACTGAAATTATCTCTTCTGTTCTATCTGGAGACAAGGACAAGAATCTTTTGAAAAACGAGCAAGAATCCTCCCACTGAAATCCTTGCATGTTCACTATCTTGTCAAAGTGGTTAAGAATCTCGGGCACCTCGGTGTCAGTACGGGAAGTCACGATAAGGTGGCACTGGGGAAGTATTTTGCCACTTATGATATCCAGAACTGTCTTACGGATCTTGGCTCCACTAGCTGCTGGCATCTCATCAAGACCATCAAATACCAGCAATAGCCTCTCTTGGTGTTCTTGGATGTAGATCTGTATTTCTTCTTTCTTGCTGGAAAGTTCTTCGGGGAGGATCTGTTCCACAATGGCACTCCAAATGTCCTCACCGTTACATTTTCCACACCTGAGCACCAAAACCAGATCAAACTTTGGAAGCTTTTCCTTACTCCAATCATATGCTAGTTTCTTGCAGAATGAAGACTTTCCAATCCCTGGTTCGCCTTGTATCATGATTCGCCTGCAGCCCGCAAGACGTCCAGAACTAGGTGAGAATAGGTTTTCCATTTCTATCATTTTGGTGGTACCTCTTTCGAGCATGTTAGTCGAGGAATACAAGTTCTCGATGTGGAACTGTTTGCCTTCCATCCAGGGAAAAGGAAGGAGGAGAGGTCTTTCGCCACTTGCATAATGGTGTTTTAGAGACTTCTTCAGTTGTTTTCCTGAAAAAAAAAATGAAAGGGAGGAAGGAAGGAAGGAATGGAGAAGGAAGAGGGAAGGAAGCAAAAGAAGAAGAGAAGAAAGAAAGAGAGAGAGAGAGAGAGAGAGAATAAAGAAAATGATAAGTGACGATCTTGGACAAAACTGTTGGGACATTTTCTAGTACTCAAAATAACCTTTTTTGCTCCCCCTTTCCCCCATCTCAATGTTGGGCAGTGATTTATTCTGCGTTCATGTCGAAACTAATCTTATCATGAAAGGGAAGGAAGGAGGTGAGAGCAGAGTCTCGCCCAAATTTGAATGACATGCATTGGCACTTGAAGTCTTAACAGGTTTTGTCCAAGATTGTGACTTAAATGACTTGTTCATTACTTAGTTTTAACTATCAACAAAAACAACATGTTAAAGGCCTTCAGAGATAATTGATTATAGTGGGCCTGGTGCAAATAGGGAGGGGGGGGGGGTCTGCATTTTCTAGGCTTAGAAAAAGAGGGGGCTAAGAGAGACAGTGGGAAATTTAGGGGAATGGGTCCTCAAAATTCATGCAAGTAAAATTCAAAATGTACCCCCCCCCCCCCCCCCCCCAAACCCCCCCCGGGAAAAAAAATTTTGTTTTTTTTTTTTTATTTTTTTTACCTTCCTATAACCTACAAATATTTTAAAAAAAAGCTTAAAAA
>WUAP02140593.1:0-12276 GCA_015163945.2 Stichodactyla helianthus
AAATCAACTCAATATTCGAATAATGAAATCATTAATGCAGTCTAGAGGGGCACGCTTCATGTCCTTTGACTGTAAAACAGCTCTGCTAGTTTAGGAGGGAGGGCAGTGCAGAGCAGGACAGGACAGGAAAGGGTTTTCACATAATCTGAGTGTGGAAAAGTGTGGAATTTTTAGGCAAAGGTCCAATTATTATTCAAAAGTTGGAGGTTTACAAAATTCTTAAGGAGAATCGTTTGTTAAATTCTTAATAGTCAAAAATGTTTTCTAAGGGACTGGTCATAAAGAAAGGTGGATGGGTGGGTCACACAGTTTTCTTTATAGGGGCAGGCTGTCTATAAAACTGTACAATAGAGAGGATGGGCATAAACTGGGGTGTATAGAAAGTAGGGAGGGGTCATTCCTTTTTTCACCTCCTTTTATACTGGGCCAGCAAAAAAATGGCTCCTTGAAATCCATTTTTACGTCCCATGCATCCCCATTTACTTTTATGACCAGTCCCTAAAAGGTTCATTTTATCTTGTAAATCTTAATTCGATTGTAATGCGCAGTAGAAAACAGAAATGTTGATTCTTGCGCACTATAAGTTAATAAATTATTATTATTATTATAACTTGCAATCTTTTATTTTTACATCTAGGAAACAAGAATGTGGTTTATTATTGAGATCAATGAAGCAGGGTTCAAAATTTTCACAATAATTTTGGCTTATTTATTCAGTTCTTGTTATTCATACTCTTTTTGTATCTATTTCTTTAATCTTCACTGCACCTCATTTAAAATATGTTAATTGTATATTATAGGCCATTGCACGAACAGGTTGCTTGACCACAACCCCCTTAAATCAAGCACCAGTGTCAAAATGAGCTCCAGAAATGAAAAGAGCATCTTGGTATTAGTGAGAAGGTGAAGTTTCACATCAAAATGTTTGACACAGGAAAAAGAGCATGAAATATGAAAAGTTCGTGCAGTCCAGTTTATTTTTCCATAAAAACTCTTAGAAAACATTCAATCTTATATATTTAATATTATTTCTCCTTTCAAAAATTTTGAGCTGAAATTTCATCTTCTTACTAATACCAAGATGCTCTTTTCATTTCTGGAGCTCATTTTGACACTGGTGTTTGATTTAAGGGGGTTGTGGTCACATGAACTTATTAATAGTGCAAAAAACCTATTGTATGTTTTATAAAGTAGTTAATATTACCTTGGTAAGCACACAATTTTGCTGTATTCTAATTGGCAGATTATGCCAGAAGAGTTTTTCCTTGATTTTGGGGAACAAATTACTTTCTCCTGGACTTAGATATGCTTGGACTTGAAAGTGTAGTTACTGTAGTTAACAATTCATGCACATACACAACATGGTCTAAATTAGTTGTTGTATAGACTCCCTGCATGATTGATGCAAATTAAATTACATTTGTATGATTAATCTTTGATAAATTCTGTTTATAATAATTACAGGTATGCTAATATATGGAAAGGAAGCCTTACACTATACACAGGAAGAATGGGATCTCTAGAAAAACTAGGAGAGTAAGTGTTCTATTTAAATACCACTTTTTTAAAAAAATCTAGTTCCTTACATGTGCTTACTTTAGGTAGAGAACATCTTTCTATTTCTCTTTGCCGTATCCTAAATTGGCTAAGACTGGCTGTCTGAAACAATGAGTGCTATTGTGATGTTTCATGAATTTGTAATATTTGTTTAATATTAGTAGAATAGTGGGCTTGGAATGGTCAAAATGCAGGCCAAATATTACTAGATGAAATAAAGAAACTACTATGGTATTGCTTACATGGATTTATTTGTACTGAAAAGAAAATAAACCAGTATCTAGAGCTATATTTTTTCTATTTTGAGCACTTTTCAGTGCAGTTGGGTTAGATTTTGCTAGAGCTGGTGTAATAATATTTGCCATTTGTATTGGTGGCAGTGTCCTTTTAATTTGTATTCTTGATTTGATGTATTTTTTGTAATGTCCCCCCAGTTTCTGTCTAGTGTTCTCTGAGGTACCCAATATGAGTGATCCTTCATTGGACATTGTCAAGAAATTTAAGCAGGTACAGTATATAGGGATTATTGACCAAGCACGAGGTCCAGATAGGGGATATTGGTTGAGTTCTTTTTTCAAGTTTTATATAGACCGAGCTTGTAGGGTGAGGTATACATGTGACAAAATACGGACTGACAATATTTGACTGTCATTGTAGTCTACACATAAGATTAGATTTTTTAAATATATAGCTAATTCAATTAACGTTGTCACTGAAAAAAGCCTAAAGCTTTGAGAGTGGAATCATGAGTTATTTTTTTTCACCGTGATATCATTACAATAAGAAACTCACTGTATGCTTTCAAATTCTAAATCTTGGACACACATTCCTTAATTTCTTAGATAGCCTACAGCAAAGTTTTTTAGTAAACAAAAGATAGTGGAAAGCCTTTAGCCTTTAGGCTTTTTTTGGCAACAATGTTAAGTAAATTGGCTATATTACCAGTATCTCCAAAAACCCCAAAGTGAAGAATACATAGTTGTCTTGTGTTTGATTATATTGTGTAGAATTTGAAATAAGTTGTTGATTTTGGGGTCCATGGTTCAATCCTCAGTGACTTCACACTTGTTTTGATTTCTCTCTAATCCATGATAGCTTTAGCTTTAAATACACCTTAAAATGGAGCACTGATGGAGAGAGGGGGATAAAGTGTGCACTGTCGGCTTCCATTGATACCAGCCTATAATAGCTGAAGGAACTACCAGTTACTAAGGTTACTCTACCTTTACTTTGCCTTATTTTTCTTTTCTTTTTCTTTGATAGCAAAATGAACAAGGTCGTAGTTCTCCCAACTCATCAACCAATTCAACTAACACACGATCTCAAACGCAACCTCCACAAGAAACCACCCCACCAGGCAACAACCATCACCAATCCAATCAACAGCAAAATAACACACAAAGATTCAACCCCTTTCAAAGATCAGAGACAAACCAACCTACTGTCACCAAATCTGAGACCCTTCGTGATCCTCGTTTGAGATCAAGGAACAATAACACTAATGCAGATGGTAATAAAACTCCAACAACAACTGGTAATAATACTGGAACTAGCTCAGATCACAGTTCTCGTAATGTTATTAACAGCAGTAGAGACCCAAGGATGCGTCGGTGATAGCATGTTGTATGTTAAGTGACCGATTGCTTATTATGTCCCTATGACATGACAGGGTTTGCACTGCTCCTGGAATTCCTGGAAAACTCCTTTGAATATCGAAAATTTCTTCCTGGGCCCTGGAAAACTCCTGGAAAATTTTAATTTTGACACTAAATCCTTGAAAAGTTCTTGAATTTTCTATTAGTATTAGGTTAGATATTAGAACAGTAAAAATTGTTGAATTGTCTGACATGAAATTTGAAAGGGTCCTGGAATTTTTATATTTATACCCTGGAAAACCCCTGGAATTTTATAATCTTCTAGTAGTGCGAACCCTGCTATGAGCAAGGGAGGGTGGGGGTGGCAAGGAGCAGTGGATCCATTTTCTCTTTCCAAAAACATTGGATCCAAAAGTGCACAACAAACGATTAGTCTATATTATGTATTATTATTGTATTTAGTACTAGGAATGAATTTATTATGAGCATAAACTGAGTATAGGCTGCAATTTAACTTATTTCAATTATATAATCTAATTCTGAAAAATTTATTATGCCTTTCTACAAAAATGATTATAGAATAAAGAAAAAAATTTAATTTAGTTTTAGTTTAAAGTATTGTTTCATATTATGGTTGCGTTTTTGTCTCCTTTTTTCAGTATTTCATTTCGTCTAAATGGCGGAATAGCAACAACTCTTTAAAACTGTAAATAGCAAAACACGATTTCTTTTTTTAACATTTGCATCGGGTTTTGCCTCCTTTCAGCACGCCTAAGCTGCACCGTATTTAAAGTTGTATCTTTCTCTGATCCGTTTGTCGATTTTGTCACTTTTCGGCAACGCAAGCTTCGGAATAATTTGCAATGCGTATCCAATGTGTATCCGAGACGGAGTTTAAAAAATCTCAAATTTTAGTGAAAAAAAAAACTCGAATAACTTTCTTACTGTTCGGTTCACTAGCAGGCAAGCTGGATACCATCAATGTGCTATTTTCGCCGTCAATTAAATCTCGAGAGCCAATCACTTGCCGTTATTACGTTGTATTGACGGCTCGCTCATGATCAATTTTTGACGCACGGGAGTAGGGTAATGCGAAAGTTAACTGCATCCGGTTTCTAAAAATAGCCCAACCGGGAATTCACATGGCCGCCTGATATTAAGTTTCCCTCTCTTATTTATGCTCTCTTGGTTCTACCCATACCCAAGTGCTTTATAACTGCACACAGCACGCGTGCGCGTTTTCTATTCATCTGAGCGGATCAGTCAATCGTACGAGGTTGCACAGCAGATTTTAGTGAAATAAAACTCCTGACAAGCCGCTAATCTACCTACCGTCTAATTATTCCTGTATATATGCTACCCCATATGGGGGGGGGGGGGGAGTAAATAGCGGGGGCTTATTAACGGAAGGATATTGTTAGCAGACAGGTGAGTTTATAGTAAGTAGAAAGTATTCTCTCTTGATGTCGCAGGATGCATAGTACTAGTGATTTTATTTAACCCGGGAAAAAATAGTACGCATAATAGTTAGTAGTAGACTCTAAACCCATTGTTTTCTTTTGTTCTTTATCAACTAGTACAAACTAAATAGTCATCTTTCTTTCACAGGTTAAATAAAGATCCTTTGTTGACAGCTAGCTTTCTCTAACTGACAGGAGGGTCCTGAAAGGGGGTCCTAATCCCATTTCTCAGTCCAAAATTTTGCAAAATCCCAGTCCTATTTATGAAAAATCTCAGTCCAAGTCATAGAGTTAGAGTTAGAGAGTTAGAAAAATCCCAATCCCAGTAATGGCTAAATCTCAGTCCCAGTGCATAAAATCCCATTTTCCCAGCCCAAAAAAGGCCAATCCCAGCTCCCATTTAACCCCTTCAGGACCCTCTGACAGGGCACTTGCTTATAGTTTTACATTTCTTTATTCCTTACTTCAGTTTTGTTCAAAGTTTTGCTTATTTGCTTTTGGAATCGCAATGGAATATAAGAGAAAGACTACTTCCACTTTAAGACAAGTCGCTGCGACACGCGTACGGCGCGGGAACAGGTCGCCTGGTTCGTAATGCTTGTGAAACACGTCGCTGCGATTTATGCGACCTGTCTCCCCGTCATGTCGCAGCAACTTCTTGCCTAGTTTGTCCCGGCCTTTATGTGTGCAGACGTCGTGTGTGCACGGGTTACTACGTAAAGAATTTGCCGAGTCATCACACATGCGTGACTGAGCGGTGTGAACCGGGGTATCACGGTACATACACTACCACTATATTAACTGTTTTAAGCATACAACTCAGCTCACATATTGATTTTTACGGAGGGAGGAAAACAGGAGAAACAGAGATAAACTCTCTAACAAACCGCTGTACTCACGTGGCATCCATATGGCCGAACCCGACCCGACCCGTTTGGACTCAAAGTGGTGAGCCGCCGTTATACCGCAACGCCACCCATGCCATCCCCGTGACACACCCACGTATCACTCAGCTATCGATCAATTGGCTTCTAGCATACGACTATTTAACAATTAGGAGGTCTAATTGTTTTGGTATCCACCAACTTGTAGGTCAAACTTAAAATAAGAAACATCTGCAAATCGCGATTCAGCCGCCATTCTTTTTCTTTTCTAAACCGGCGCTTTTCTCAACCATGGGCTATCACGAATAGCTCCCTAGTAGAGTAGCCAATCAGAATGCAGGATTTGTGATAAGTTTGGTGGATACTAAACTGTATTATAAGTCCTTCATATTTTCCTACTGACATTTTTACTCCAGATAACTTTCAAAATTCCTCTTTAAAACCAACATTTTCATACACTTGATAGTTTTTTTTTAAATATAAACGAAAGGAAGACTTTTGAATGGGAAGTAGTAGCCATCCGTTCATTATTTAGCGTACCGAAAAACAATTTTTTCACTTGGTCCGTTTTACGGTTCATCTAAAACAGAGACGCTAAAGGTCGGCTGAGAGTCAAAGCACAGCAAAACAGCGGCAAATTAAAGTTTGTCTGGCAAAATCTAGAATTTTGCCGCAAAATCAATAAAGAATTATTAGATAATATATCTACCAGGCCAGAGGCAATTGCATCCCACCTCCGAGAGCCCTAAAAATCACTAAGACCCACTGGCAAAAACTCAAAATATTTATTGTCTGCATCCGTATATATATTATTTTACTAGTTTTTGATACTTCAATTCACATAAAACAAAATAACATAACTTATAAACAGCAGCGTCATCATCAGATCATAAACAATCCGTAGATGCCCCTTGGCCCTACGAAATTTAATTTATTCTGATGCGTGCATTGGATATTCTAAATAGAATGTAAATTAAGTCACGTACGGACTTGCTGTCTGTCAGTCTTACGTACGTCAGTTCATATAGGCTGAAGGTTAAAAAATTCCGAACGTTTGCTAGAGATTAGACAAAACTCTCACATAAAAAGCGATTCTTTTGAGAAAAAACAGGAGTGTTGCGACGGTAAGTATTACAAAACGCATTTTCAGTGCAAGTTTAGACTTTGAATGATTTAGAATAGAAATTTATGTGTTTTTTATTGAAGATTTTTATCAACCTCCATCTTGGTTTTTCTCAAAGGGTCAGCGAAGGACGCAGCGTTCTTGCAGTACCACAGAAGTTCGTGAAATTTTCGCTCAAGTATAGCGAAAGCGTTCTCCGAAGCCTTGAAGTCAATCGTTCATAGTCCTTGGCAGAGTTCTAAGACTGTGTTTGGATTTTCTGAGGGCTAAAAGTTGAGAAACAAAGAGAATCCAGGTCTAGAAAACGGTCAAGTGTACATGTTTGCAAGCAAGCTGAAATACAAGATGACGTCCAAAGCACCAACTAAAACCAAGTAAGTCGGTTAAAAAGCAATCTTTTTGCACAATAAAATGATCTTTTTTCGTACCTTTTAGCGTTAAACGTGGTTTTTACTTGCATTTTACGAAGTGTCGTGCTTTTGTAAAGTGTGATAGCGTTGGGTTATTTTGTATGCGCGGCGCGAAGGTTCCTTAAAATACGAAGGATAAAATGTAGGCTACACAGGTTTATTGTTCTCGTTTTCACATTAAGTCACGATAAATCTCGACATATGTCATAAAACTGTGTGGCTTTGCAGTTTTACAATTCAAATAAGAACGAATTATAATGAAATAACCTTTGTAAACGAAGAATTGACGAACGAAGAATTGACGAACGAATTACTGTTTCACAAGTCCATCTAGCTCATAAATTGATAGCTAGTTTTTTTTATAAGTTTGCTTAGTTTTCGATCGATCTCACGTGCATCCTTGGTCTAGGATCTTCATTGTAAATGTCCAGAGTAGGGTTAAATGTATTTATGCAGTTCCAGATAATAAACTAAGCCTTGATCATAGTCCAATTTGCGTGATTGAAGTTACCGTTTGCCACACGTATGAACACGAATAGCAACGGAGAGTTTTCCTTTTAGCCATTATTATCTTCTTGCCATCGAAACTACGTCTTAACGAAAAAATAACTAAAATAGGAAATAAATTAATAAATGAATTAGAATGCATTTTGTCGATTTTACGCAAAAAATAAGTATTCCAAAGGCCAATATCCAAATTTCCTTCCAAAATTGAGAACAAAAACAATTAAGCTTACTATTGTAAAATTCTCGCGTGTTCCATAAATAATTAGAAATTACCTAAAAACTGTTCCATTATTTTTGTGCTTATATTTAAGATTCTGACACGTAGTTATTATAATTGATATGAATATTTTTTTCCGCTTGTTTTATTTTTACATGCACTTTATCCCCGCATTCCGAATATTTCATTTTTAGATTTTGCTCTTCTAAATCATGTACAAGGGTTAAAAAGTTTAAACCCAGAAAGTTTTTCGTATCGTTTCTTTTTGCAACCATTCAGCAAAGTGAAACAAGCATGGTGAATTGAGAAAAATTGTGCAATAGTAAGAAGATAATAGTGTCTGAAGTGTTTGTCACCTATTTGACACATAGTTGTAGTGATTACTGTGATTCTCAATATTCTGCAAACTTGGTAGTTGGGAGCTGCCTGTTGGAATTTAGTTTTTCACAGCCACCAGTCAAAACTATAAAAGCTACCAACTGATTATTTTTGATTGGCAGCAGTGAAAAACAGATTTCACAACAAGCCATTGAAATGTCTGAGTTCACAGAAAATTGAGAATTACAGTAAAAACACTGTTTAGTGAGCAGCTACTAAAAGAGCTAGATTAGAGTAAATTTTGTTGGCATGTTTAATAGTATGATACTCCCCTGTATACACTTCCTGCTTGATTTTCTAGTACTACAATTGAGTGATATTTTGATTGACATGTTATTTGTTGGGGAATTATATTGATGAATGCACATAATCCATGTATAATGCTCCATATGTTCATGTTCAGCTCGTTTTATTTTATTTTAAGTATTTTATTCAAACATTTATTGCTTTTAATTTTTGATGGTCTAAAATTTTATGTATTTGGCATCCTTTATATAGTTGTCATTCTGAAGATTCATGTGCTTAAGGTGTATTTCAAATATTAAAATGTGTTGAGTACTAAGATTTTTATTATGACTAAATTAAAGAATGTTATATTTATCAACGAAGAAAGAGAGAGAGAAAAACTTCCTGAATTTTTTTTTGAGTTCCCTGTCAAGAACTAGTGACAAACTGTATACATTTCTATCATTTCTTTCCTAGCTGAGTGTTTTTCTATCTAAATAAAGAAAATATAAAATTGGTGCAGGGAAACATTGGTTGAATTTATCTGATTTATTTTTGCCTTCTAACCTTCTGTAAAATAATAAACTATCACTCAAATGTAAAAGAAAGATACCTGGTCAAGATCAAAAACTGTACTCAACCAGGTATCTTTCTTTTACTCTTATTTCTCAATAAGATCAGCTATTACATCATGTTTGCTAATATTGCATAAATGTTTCTAATCCAATATTCATCATTTTTACAGGGAAATCCAAAAGAAGTGCAAATCCAGAGATGCTGCAAGATCAAGAAGAGGGCAACAAAATGATGAATTTATTGAGCTCTCTCACCAGCTTCCGCTTCCTGAAGCTATATCAGGACAGCTTGACCGGCTGTGCATAATGAGGCTGACAAACAGCTATATCAAGATCAAGAAACTGCTAAATTCCATGATGAATCAAGGTAAAAGATAACTAATGTTGAAAAATGAAAGCTTAATCCCTTTCCATGCATATTGTTTTCATTTAATAATGCAAATATTTTTCTCTGTTTTCAAAAAAGTCCTTGTCCACAAGTAATATACAATGTATCTGCATTGTTTTTGCCCGTCCACATTAAGATCAGCAATGTGATTGAAAATGTTAGTATCCATTATGGTGCATGCGCTACACGTCATCTTTTCTAAAAAGTTCCATTTTCAAGCATCCACATGAAAATGATGAGCAGGTGTTTTTAAAATACTCCACTCTGGAGAGTGGTTTTGAAAAGTTGTGCTTTCTGTGACTCTTTTCACTGGAAACATGTGGATGTAGGTCAACCTGCAAAGAAAAGTTGCATTGTCAATAAAATCCAGATGCACTTGGATGGGGTTTTAGGTTCAGTTTAGATGGTGAATAGTTCTGTGCTGGATGTTGTCAGATCAAAGGATGCTGTTTGATTATTTTCCCATGGTTTTAGTGTGTTTACCACGTCTTGAATAGCCTGACCTAATAAGATACTTTATTTACCATATAATTCCCATGAAGCACTGCTATCATGAAATTTTTACACCTCAAAGTATGAATCCTAAATGCATGACCAATTTACATACTTTTCTACAATAGTTTTTGCTGCCAAACAAACAAACAAACAATTGTGTTGGGTTTGGTAAAATCAGTTTTCAAATGAGTTTTCATCTAAAATCTGGCCAGATTTTGTTTATAATGCATATGATTAATCTATTTTCTTGTATTTATTGCAAATGGAATTGACAGCATCCTTTAGTTATAAAACAGGCTATTGTTCTCAAGCTATTTATGGGTATAATAATAGTTTTTCAAAAATGACATCAAATTCAGGGCCAAGTTGTTCAAAACCTGTTTTACTTTAATCCTGGATTAAATCTAATATGAAGTCTCTCTTGGTGTGGATGGCACACAATTGGTGTCTTTGCAAAGACCAACCAGATAGGCCTTGCTGGCTTCCTGCAGTGCCATAACAAGCAGAGCTCTGGAAACAAAAATCTTTCTTGAAGTCCTGTTCTATTTCATGGACCAAGAGCTGGAGTACCAGCTTTTGAATCAACAGCTCAGTGAACTTCTGACAGAGATGGATTTCTCTCAATGCAGAGGTGCTCTTGTGGGCAGCTTTTGTAGCCAGTTGCTTTTGTGGCACCTTGCTTCCTGTAGATTTCCAAGACATTGGCTGTTATGGTAATTAATCAAACCTGGATTAGCATTAATCAGGCTTTAGAACAATGAAGCCCAGATAAGTCCAGATTTCCATGGCACTGGCCCAGACACCAACAGGATTCTCTAAATGCAGATCACTATACTGATAACTTCGTTGTTTTTGTTGTAAAAAATGACTTAAACAGGGTTCCCAGGGGTCAGGGAAAAGTCAGGGATTTTTTTATTTAGTCAGGGAAATTCAGATTTTCACCTAAAGTCAGGGAAAAGTCGGGGAATTTTGGTCACAGCTATCCCATTATAGCTGTCATATGGTTAATATAGTTGCATTTTTAAAGGATAAAGGTATCAAAACATGAAGTGCCTTGAAAAAAACCCTTAAGTTTGTATAGAATTAAGAAAAAGCGTTATAAACCATTGACATCTTGAAAAAATTATCATGTGATTGTCATTGTAGATAAGTATAAAAATTTGTTGTGGATAAAACATATAAATTGTTTTTGCTTTTCTTGTGCAAAACGGTCAGTGAAATTGTCATTTAGTCAGGGAAAAGTCAGGGAATTTAGTTTTTCAAAATGACTGGGAACCCTGTTAAATTTTTTGAGATTTGGTGAATACACCATTTCACAGTTCCTGTCGCTCAACCTCAGCCTCGCTACCGTGAAATATATTCTTTAGAAATTGAGTACTGCCAGTGGAATTTTTGATTATTTCAATTGTTCGTTGAGGTGCAAATACCTTACATTATTGCGAGCTGAAGTCAAATTCTAAAGAATAATTACGTGCTGATGAGGCTGAGGTTGGGCGACAAGAACTGTGAAATGGTGTATTGAAGACTCACCATGCATTAATTATCAGCACATTTTTCAAAAGGCCAGACAGAAAAGTGCTATCTATATTCTAAGCATTCTTTTTTGACACATTAGATGTTTCTTGTGGTAATGTCCAGATTTGGTAGAGATTCCATGATAGTATTTTGTTAATTACTTTAACATCTGCTTCCACATTTACATTGGTACGTGCTGTAAGTTATACACTCATTTTTAACAAAACAATTAATACTTCATAAGGGATTACTGACCTTAAAAGTGTCTAGAGATTATATATGTTTTATGTGGTATTTCAGAAGATACTTTCACCTATTGACTGTATATTTCTCTAAGTCAAAATACATGTATTACAGATCTGGAAAAGTTATACACTGTCTCTTTTTAACAAAACAATTAATACTTCATAAAGGATTACTGACCTTAAAAGTGTCTAGAGATTATATGTTTTATGTGGTATTTCAGAAGATAATTTCACCAATTGACTGTATGTTTCTCTAAGTCAAAATATGAAGTATTAATTGTTTTGTTAAAAATGAGTGTATAACTTACAGTCAAAATATTACAGATCTGGAAAAAGATTATTATCTGCTTAATTGTTTCTATGATAGTTATATGTGTTAATCTTTATACCAGATTTGAAAGAAAATATTGAAACTTAATGTCAATATTGTACAATCTATCACATTTATCAGTCTAGGAGAGGAGAAATCCAAGACCCACCAGACAGTTCATATCCTCATTTATGACTTTGATAACCTACCAAAGTGAAAGCAAGATTAATTGATAGAAAAAATTAACCGTGCCTTTTTTTTTTTTTTTCAAGCTTTTTAAAAAGTTTCTTTTACACAGTCAAAAACTGATAATAATACTTAGAAAATTCATGAATAATTAATGAGGCCAAAACAATGGAAAATCATAAGCGTGAAGGAGTTTTTAATTTCGG
>WUAP02140604.1:0-12272 GCA_015163945.2 Stichodactyla helianthus
CTCAAGACTTCGGAAAGCCTTTTTTTAGCTGTCTCATTTAACTTCAGTGACTTATGTTTGAACGTTTTACAATTGTTCGTAGAATTGCGCCTTCGAGAAGTATAATTGACTCTAATACTAAAAGAAACATGATAATGGTCAGATAGATCGGGCCGCAAACTATTCACTTTCAGAAATCTTACCGAGGTTAATAGAGTATATAGCTGCAATCAAATTGTTGTTATGGTAGTAGCCAGTCCCATCTGAGCGTAGGTAGGCCTTATTGATGTGCGGCCCAGTTTGTTTCAACGTATTTAGTACGTGTGTCAAAATTGCGCTAAGGGCGTACCAGTCTTGAGTGCAGTTGTCTAACAGATGTACGTAGGAAGCAATCTGCAGGTCATCAGTGGTACTAGTTTTCGAGACGACGCAACTTACATGCCAACTCATCCCGCGCTTGCCGTACCACTCGCACTGTTTCTCTCGATACTTCATCTTGGTGAATTTCATTGTCAAGTCCAGAAATGACCAGTATGTGCCTCGAGTAGCCATTTCCACTCTTGCTTCAGCTTTTTGCTATGGAATTTTCTACAACTGTTGCAAATTGCTAGAAAATAGCATTTAAAAAGCCTTATTATTTTCATTAATCATCGCGGGGATGGGAGGGTGGAACTACACCTCGTTCCATCCTTCTTAACCCCACCGTTAGTATATATATACCATAGACTCCCGGTTATAAGCCCTGCGCTTATACTCGTTCGTAAGGGTTTTTGATGGCCTTAAAATCAGGGACTTATAACCGGGGGGGGGGGGGGGCTTATAACCGGGACCGTTTGAATTCCGTTCTATTAAAAACAATTTTAATCAGTGTGGCAAGCGTATTTCATTTAAACAAAAGTGTTCATTCAACAATAACAACCGTATACGGTAGGCTTTGAAACGCGAACACAAAAACTACTGTATAATGTTATGAGGTTCATGCGGTACTCTATCTTCACTTGAATGGCGGGGCTTATAACTGGGGGGATATTTTTGTTAGCAGACAGGTGGGCTTATGACTGTAATGATATGCATATTTATGCGCATTAAATGTGTGCATGCGCAGTTAGAGTCTGAGCCATGTGAGCGACGAAGATATCGAAGCCTTAGATGTCAATACGTTTTCCCACTAAAGAATAAAGAAATTATAGAACCCGAATTACAGCCTCATATCTTACAACAATGACCAGGGGGCTTATAACTGAGGGAGCTTATAAGCGGGATTCTACGGTATCCACTTAGTTCACCTACGCCAATAAACCGTGTCATTTTTAGGTATTTTTGTCCTTAAATTAAGCTTCTATGGTCTCGGACTCGATAAACTAAGTTTAACTTAAATAAAATAGCGGAAAAATACTCACGAGCCCCTATAGGAATAATGACTCCAAAGACCTCATTGACTTCTTTAACCATTTTCGTGGTAAAAGCTTGATCACATTTAGCCCCCTCTTTCTTTCCCTTGTGCTGGGGATACTGACATACTGCTCTCTCTCCAGTAGAGACCAAGGTTGCCACGATGCCTCGGACACACAAGCATTTTCTCTATTTGCTTTGTTGACATATTTAGACAACCAGCTCGCAACAAAATGAATTCGCATTCCGTAAGGCGTTCCTTGGACAAGTGAAACCTTCTTAAGTGAGCTGAAACATCCCTCTGGCAAGTGTTAAGAGATTCCAGCTTAATTTGTCCCATAACTCCCCACTCCCTTTGTCTTTGAAGGACATGTTTGTTGGTGTACTTATTTTACATTGAGTTTGGAAAATTTTTCTACTCTATGTATTCACACGGGAAATATTCGGTATATTAATAGCCAGGGTCATTTCCCGTCCCTCGTCACGCACAAATTAATAAAGAAAATAGTTCACGCTTTGACAAAAAAAAAATCATACCTGATATTCTTTAAGATATTTTGTTGTTCACTAATATTTGACTTAGTTAGAAAATAAATCCCAGGCAGAACCTATTTATTATCGATGGTTAGTGACATCACCATCAGTGCGTTGCGTGACATTACTCCGAATCAGAACAATAGTCGAATCGGAGCCACATTCGATCAAATGATATATAAATTATGAATATAACTCGTTTCACCTTTCGTTTTCCACTACCTGAGGCAGTTCATCTGATTTGTAAGAACATTGAAAACGAGAACTACCGTATTTTCCTTTCGGCGACTGTAAACGAGAGTACTGCAAGTTGTTAGAAATTATGCAATTTTACCGATCACGGGCTTTGATAAATCCTCGCTCGCGACAGACCCAGCTCGATACCCACAGGTTTTACTTTAGATCCTGAGAAAATAACAATAGATCTTCACAGCCAAGTGTATTTTAGCTCAGTTTCAGGTCCCCTTTTTGAGATTTTAGCCCTTTCAGTGCATTTTTTATGCGTCGATGAGAGTTCGAAAAAGGGTGTGCTTTAGGTGGCCCAATATATTTATTTTTCAATCAGATGTTCCCATTTTTCTTTGAAAAGCAGCTGAAATGTACCTAAAGTCAACAGTGTAGCTGCAATTTGGAAATACCTCACTCTTGCAGAGTGGTACGGCTCTAAAATGCATCCAAAATTCCACCTTTGACTGAGCCCTCCAAATAGCCAGATACGGCAGATTGGGTTTTGGCGTGTAGCAAAGCCCAAAAACATAAATTCCAAAAATTAACTTCATTTTTAGTTCATTTTTACCGAAGCCTTTTTACCCACAAAAAATAAAGAGATCTCGATTTTCCGGACCGAAATCGACCGGACCGTTCTTAGCGAGAGTGCCAACTTAAGTAATTGATGAGCTTTAAAGTGGCTCAACTCAATTTCTGAGCGCCTCGACCGCTCAACTTTAAACAGCCATTACTTCTTTATCCTAACTCCGATTGCCAAGTAATTTTGCCTACTTCCTAGACAAGGGTTGAACTTTATTTTCAGGTACTTTTGATTGCAATCGGCGTTACCATAGTAACAAAACGATGACGTCATATAATTTCATTTTTGCCGATTTTTACCAAATCTAGACCTAAACTTTAAAAACAACCCATTTTACCTTGTAGCACATATATAATGCTATAAGACTGCGAAATTCGAAAAGATTCTACAAGAGCGTTTTCGAAATATCTCTGGTTGATATTATAAAAAAAGTATCATGATCGGATCGGGAGTTACCAATAATTTATAGTGACATTATGGCCTTCTTTACAAACATGAAATTTTTAGGGGAAAAAAGAGTCTTGTACAAGATCTTGTTTATTGTTTTATAAAGCCCAAATCAATTTCTCAGCTCTTACAAAGCTTGAACGATTTTTCATGGGAGCGTTTTCGCATAAATCTTGCTTGAACTTTTACATCAAAAAGTGAATAATTCCAAGCATTCAGTTCACTTGGCCAAAAACCTTATTTACACAACTCGGGAAAAGCTTTTTTTGAACTCATTTTGAAAAACAATTCTTTACCTGTTCATTTGAAAAAATGGAACAAAATCGCACGGCATTTGCGCGATTTTGAGAAATAGGAATTTAGGTAACCAGCTAATCAGAGCGCGCGTTATATTTTAGGAAGAGAAAATGAGATAAGAGAAGGAATCCCTGGTACTAGGTTGTTTACCCTTCATATCAGCCCCTCGTTCTATTTTTAGGTTGGTATTTATTTTGAGAATGGAACATGATTGGTCAGATCGTATGAGGCAAGGTCCCACAGCCGCTTCCGGTAAGAGGCGAGTTAGAATCGAAAATCCAAAATGGTGGTTAGCGAAGTAGAGATTATTTTTGGATGAAGAGTATTGGCCGGGCGAGCTTGGTAGAAAACTAATAGTAGGTCTTGTTATAAAAATAGAGTGAAGGGCTGATATGATGGGGTACAAGGGATTCCTTCTCTTACCTCATTTTCTCTTGATTTTAGCTATGTTATAACATTAACGATTGTTCATCGAGATAATCATATATAATTGGCAAATAAATATATTCAAACAGCATCTGTATCTACTTTGTGGGAGTTTTTATAGTAACTTATGTTAATTATAGACAATAATAAGCCATTTAAAAGCAATAACAATTGTTCATCGAGATAATCATATATAATTGGCAAGTGCCTCATTTTCATGCTAAGCTACCAGCAGGCTTTGGCCGTTGCTTCAATTACATTACGAGATAGATCCCGGGTGGGTCCATAGCTAATATTGATGCAATTTTACTATATCTGTACCAATTTTGGTCCTTTTACCATAAATCCCACAATTCTTACACAAATCTGCCGGACTATCCGGGGCTAGATAAAGTGTCCGCAATTCCGTATTAGCGAGAGTCTGTAATAGCGGGAGTACATTTCCTTGTTGTTTCGGCTGGGGATTTATTAGCTTCTGTCCGTAATACCGTAATGTCCGAGGTGTCCGCAAGGCGAGAGTTGATGGTATAAAGAGAAAAAGGGGGTACCCCACCCCTGGGGCTTAGCGCTGTGGCTCTGGTGGTTGGCTAATGGCTTCGCGCGTGGAATGTCAATCAAAGTGATGGCCCACCCCTGCAGTTTATGATTGGTTCATGGATGTGATGCCGTGTGAAGGTGGTTATTCTGTAATAAGTCAAGTTTCACATCAAAAAAGGTTATTACACCACGGCTTTTTATGAGGTAGACAGAATTATTGCAAAAACAGCGCGTATGGCCCAGTTCAGACGCCGTGCCAACCATGAGGCGATAATGCAGATAATGCAGCTCTTTGTCCAAAGAACTCAACATTACAGCAATTTATTACAGCTTAAACTTTTTTCACACCAGTTTAGAAAAATAACGTCCAAAAAGTTTAGCCTTGATGAGTCAAAGTAGTGTACTTGGAACGCGCTATCCGGATATCGGGTGAGGTTATTAATTTTTGATAAGAATTGGTGTGAACCCCGCAGTGAGGAATTAGTTATTTTTGCGTGGGTTTCGTCATTAGCATAAAATGACCCTTACCAGTAGGGCTATTGTATATAACAAACGAAAACAATAAATCTTAAAGTGCATACAGTCCCTACAGGATCTCTTGGTGTTTCGAAAGAACTTTCATAATAAGCAAGAATATGCAAAGATATGCAATATGCAAATTACCGATTGTTAGTTTTGGGTTTCCTGTGTAATATAGATTAGTTCCCAATCTTTCTTGTTAGCGCGTCCAAGATGGTGGGTAAAGACACGTGAAGGATTCTTTATCTCGGCATTCTCTTAGTTTTCTTCCTTAAAATGTCACTGTGATTCATATTATTGTTCCTTTTTCTTAGCTAAGAAGACAAGCAAGACAGAGATGGGAATATCTTTATCGAAAGTCACTAGAGGAGCAAGAAAGATCGATTTATGAGAAGAAAAAGCGTTTGAAATTATCCCTCACAGGTAACTTGTTTGCCTCGAAAAGTTTCCTTGTTAAAACGCTGGGACGTTAGTTTTTTGAACAAGGAGGCTTCAAAAAGGAAAAACGTGACATGTTTTGGCGTCCACACGAGCAAGATTTAAAGGGAATATTAAGTTAGTGTCAACAAGAGATCAGTATAGTTCTGTGTCAGTTCTTGTGGTCAGTTTATAGTTCTTCTACTGTGAAGTACCTGAGTAAAAAATAAAATTCTGTAGCGATACTTCGTGTGACGTAAGCTTTTATCATTCATGTGCCAACCAGCGAACGATTGGCCTGTGGAACAACTTGTGATAAGTTATTATGACTCTAGCTGGCAGGTTAAGATAACAATTTATTTGTTAGTAAACATGAAATACCGCTATTTTAACCAACTCTAAAATGTAGAATTAGAGCAGATTTCATATGACTATGAAAAAGTGGTGGCATGGTCAGTGCCATAAGCGTGCCTTGCTGCCACCTTGATGTTTTTAGAACTTTGACGTGCCTTGCTGCACCTTGACTGTGTCTGCACGGCGCTCGTGCCACAACTTTTTCACAGTCATACAAAACCTCTCTAATGGGATGCACCTATCAATGTTAAGCCACTGTAGGAGTAGGCCAGCCCTATGGCAGAGATTTGAATTTTATAGGGAATTCTCGAATTTTTAGTCAAATTCCCTCCCCTGGCTTAAACTATTGCTTAAATATCATGCAGATTTTATTCTTTCTTTACAAATTTTCCCTAATTTGGGCAAGTTTTCAGTTAACAATGCAGCCCATGGAACAGCACATCAAGTCAAATCCAAGCAAGCCATGTGCCTGGTCTTCTACCTGCCTGCTCAACCTAGATAAATGCATTACAATCAAGTTTTTATTAGTTCTACAAAGGTTTAGAATTCTTTTTTGACATGAAGTTTGTTTTTTTTTTAGAGGGAAAACCAATCCCTACAGAACTGAGACAAGATGAAGCAGAGCTTAGAAAAGCTATAGAATTTGATGATGAAAAACATGAATGTAAGCATCTTGAAGACCTAAAGGCTCAATTACAGTGTGCAATTTTCTCACCTTTTCTCGTGGACTGCAAGACAAGTTGGTGCATAGTGTAACAGGGGGGCATGGCAGTTATACTTTGACCAGTGTTGATTAATTTGCCACCATTTGTACTTCAACTTCCGAAACAAACTCTAACAGACTTCTTTCCCAGGGGTATTTTTCCTGGAAGTGAGAAACGAGCAACAGAATTTTACCCCTGAGTTCACGAGGATGGCCTCAGTGAAAAATTGGTGTACGTACCTTGAGATAGTGCCAGACAGGACTCCATTCTCACCCTCTCCCCCTTTCCAACCCTGGCACTGATAAAGCCTTTGGTGAGTCAAGGTCTGATTACAGTAGTATATCTATCATCTGATATGAAACACACTATATTATTGAATAGGGATCAGTAGCCATGTTGATGATGAATATGCCTGGTCGGGAGTTGAGGACCCAAAGATTATGATCACCACATCACACAGCCCAAGCTCAAGGCTTAAACAATTTGCAAAGGTAAACAAAGGCCTCGTGTTACTTCTTAAATTCCTTGAAAATTGGAATTCCTTGAGACTGGAGACAGTTACAACATCTGAGAAACTTGCTGCCTGCTATCTGCCATTTTGATTTCTTGCTCAATTGAATTAGGGCATTTCTTTTTTGCAAAGCAACATTTTCTTTACGAGGGCTCTCATCTGAAAATATTGGGACCTCCAAAACCTGCTAGGGAACCCAAATTGGTCAGACACGTGGGTCCCAGGACCCAGAATGAAAAATTCAAGGGCTATCCCTGAATCTGGTAATAACTACATACATGGGACATGTTGCATGTACTTGCAAAATACAATATCAACCAAGTGTTACTTTCCTTTAATGAAAATTTTGAAACTACACTAGTTAAATATAGTTTAAGTTTGGGTGAGCAAATGTAAACAAGTTGTAAAACCATATGCATATCTCAGTGTAGTGAATGTACTCTTTGACAAATTATTTTTGGGTCCTTGGAAACTCGTGAATATACCTCTTGAATTTTAAGTGGATGGCTCTATGTGAACACTGTAATAACCCCTACAAGACTTCTCGCCTACAGTACTCCCTCCCCCTGGCCATGATAAATGAGACCTTTATCTGAAGGTACCCTGTAACATTCCAATTTGCTCATCTTGCCCCAATTTTTTATTACTGAAATATTTAGTATGCTCTTTCCATCCTTTTTCTCAGGAAATAAAGTTAATATTCCCAAATAGTCAGCGTCTGAACAGAGGAAACTATGTAATGAGTCAGCTAGTACAGGCCTGTAAGGCCAATGATGTAACAGATCTTATCATCATACATGAGCACAGAGGAGAACCAGGTATTTCATTTACTAAACCATATCTGCTACTAATGTATTCCACTTCCCATTCATTTAAAGTGCATATAAACTGTATGATGTAAACATGAAAATGAGGCCTAAGGGCCATCAGAATCAAAAATGGAGGCGAAGATGATTAGCAATGTCTTTTTATCTCAAAAATGTTGTACAGCTGTACTGTGATAGAAATGTTACTTGACTTTCAATGCACTTTGCTTCAGATTAAGATTATAAACACAGCTTTACTGGGATAATGCAAAATTATAAAGCCAGCTGCAGTATCATTAAGGTTTCCATGTACTGTTTGCTGAAAATCTGAAAGTTTTGAACCAGGGGTCTCTTCTACATGTAGATCATCTTTGATTTCACTGTCCACCATAACAGTCTTTCATTTTGAAATGAATTCTGCAATCTGATTGGCTAATGTACTCACTATCTATTGAGTGATAGTTAGTGAATAGCAAAGAGCTCGTGCCAAAAAAGAATCAGTATTGATATGAATTCAAAGGTAGAATGCTAGTGGGTTTCTACTAAAACGATTAGACTACATGACGCACTCGTTCTAGATTTCTATGAGTCAAATAGTCAACTCGGCACTATTTTTTTGCACCTCATTGACTATCTATTGACTCATAGAAAACTCGAACTCATAGGTTAATTGTTAAATAGCTGCCATGTTTGCTATAGTTGCATTTTTAAGGTTACAGTAAAGGTATCAAAACATCGAATGCCTTGAAAAATACCTGAAATTTGTATTTCATTGGTATTGTCATTGTAGATAAAACAAATGTTGTGGAGCAAATATAAAGATTGTTTTTGTTTTTCTTGTGCAAAATGGTCAGTGAAATTGTTATTTAGTCAAGATAAAGTCAGGAAAAGGTCAGGGAATTAAATGACTGAGAACCCTGGGGCGTCATCCCCTTTGCCATCCCAGGATGCAACATTGTTACCCCCCATTTCTACTATGTTTTAATATGATATTGATTTTCAGATGGCCTTGTTGTGTGTCACCTGCCGTTTGGTCCAACAGCATATTTCACATTATCCAATACTGTGATGAGACATGACATTCCTAAGGCTGGTACCATGTCTGAAGCATTTCCACATCTTATTTTCCATAACTTCAAAACTAAACTTGGGGAAAGGGTAGGATTCAGAACCTCAATTTACTTATTACAAGGACAGATTAATACAGCTATTTCAAAAATGTTGAAGGGGCGAATGACGATTGGCAATTGGTGATTAGTGAGTTAAAATGAGACCATTTCAAGTGAAAATTCACAAGATGAATGAGCCAAACTACTTGCCATCTAAAGTCTTTACTGAATGGTCGGGCATTGTTTAGGTATGCACATGAGCAAATTCTTATTCCTTCAATCTTTTTGGAAATAGCTGTCTGAATATTGTGTTGGTAGTGCACTGCCCTACACTGTATTTACTATAAACAAATTAGTGGACTACCAGTCTGACTACCACAAATCCCACATCTCGATTAGAAAAAAAATTCAATTATTTACCTCACATTTTGCAAGGGCTTTGAGAGCTGAAAGTTTGATAACTCTTTGGGTTAATGTGTCACCCTCTTTAAATAAAGTTTATTGTATTGTAACCTCTAATCTATGAATAGGCACTGTTTGAAAAAAGGTCAAAATCCTACAAAGTCGTTTGGCCAACTAAGGAGTTTGCTTTAAACATGAACTATCATCTGTAATTTACTCAAGCTTGTTTTTGTATTTATATTAACACCCCATTGACATCATCTCATTTGCATTCCTAGATCTTAAATCCTTTATTATTCGGATATATACCAATAAAATTGAACAATATTATAATCAGAAACATTATGGAAAGTGGATTTTTGAAATGCGGTTGTAGATGATAGGGGCACTTTAAAGTTTAGCTAGAATGGTACCAGACCTTAATTTGCATATTAAGTACATGTATTTTTATTGAAGGTTCAGAATATCCTAAAGTACCTTTTCCCAGTACCCAAAGATGACACAAGAAGAGTAATAACATTTGCCAACCAGGATGACTACATCTCTTTCAGGCAAGTGGTCTTTTACGTACATGTATCTTCATTCTTGTATGGACACTTGAAGCAAAAATGCTTCACATTTTTCAAACAGTTTATAAAGAGCATTAACCACGTAGGGCTTTTCTGAGATAGACAAACAGGATGCACTGTGGTCTAGCTTCGGTACAGGCAACACCATATAAGGCATGATGAACAATAGATGTTTGTAAAAAAGCTAGACCACAATGCACTACGTTCACCATCTCAAAAATGGTCATACATGAATTTTAATGATGTTCATGAGCACCAAAAAATGAATGGTGTGGTACAGCCTTGCTGGGACAGGTTAACCACTCTACTGATCCATTAGTAAATTGCTACATACTGTCAATTTCACAGGGGCACATCCAAGATTTTTTCTAGCGGAAGGTTTACGTGTACATGTACCCATTGAAAAGTGCAATATGCCAGTCTGAAGGACACTTTCCTGTCTTAAGGGGAGCATACATCTGTTGCAAACGGGGCACAATAGTAGTGTGAAAGAGAATTTTCCTGTCTTAGGGTAGCTGCACAACCACTGATTTCAGGCTTCTTGCCTTCATTTAATACTCCTGAATTAAGGCTACATTCGTTATGTATACTACAGGGGGGAGGGGGGCAGAGGAAATTTTTTTAAACTGTTTTTTTTAATATCCCCCCAATGTTTACAGAAAAATTGCACTCCCCCCCTGGACCAAAAGAAAAATTTATCGATCCCCCCTTGCCGTTCTCTTAAAAAAAAAAACATTTCAGTTCCTTTTTTATCCATACTTGTACCTACACTTTGCTTTCCAATTTGAGGACCGGTATCTAGAGCTTGGTATCGATTGTCTTCCAGCTCGTGATATGGAAGAAGATGGTATAACAGGAACTTCAACTGATTCTTCATCACTTTCTACAAGAGCCATTACCTCGTCGTCACTTTCATCACTATTTAAATCATCACTTCTTTCCTCCTCCACATCATCATTAGAATTACGATGGTCCTCTTTCGACAGTTCAGTGTGCGCCATGATACGCTTCACTTTGTCTTTTTTCCTTCCAACTAGTGATAGCTGGTGGTGCCTTAGGTACTTCACCAGCTCTTCTACTTTCAACTTAACATTTAGGTTTTCAAATGAGGTTGCCAGTTGTTCCCAATCGTAATCATTATATTCCTTAGCCTTGTAATGATAACTAGGTAATTTTGAATTGTCTGGATATGGAGCTGGTATTCCTTTAAATGGCTTAGACATCCAGCCATGTTTTGAGCAGAAATCACCCAGGTCTCCAGTGATTATTCTGCCTCTCCCTTTAACAAATTCCATATAGAGTTCACCTTGTATGTAATGCCTGTCAAAAAATTTGCATATTTTCCGAACATAAGCAGCTCCTGGAATGTTAAAATCTTTATCTGATGGACCCGATTTATATTCCATTCCATTATTCTTTATTGAAAAAGAATTGTTCGTCTTCAAGAGGAGTTTTGTAGGCTGTGATAAATTCTCTTAGAGCGGGAGCACCATCCAGCCTATTAATAACTTCATCAGTTACTTCTAAGGCATTCTTTCGCGTTATTTGCTTCTGAAGGAAATGCACGCTTAAAAAAAAAGAAAAAAGGAAAATTTAAGAAAAAGAAAGAAGCAGTCAGTAGAAAGACTGCATAAGATATGCATAGAAATTTTGAGCAACCTAATAGTTGACAAGGAAAATGCATCCAAACTTGGTCTGTTGCTATAACAGAAAGGCGGAAAAAACAATGTGTCAAGTGAATTCCATATTAATAAAGAAGAAGAGTTGTTTGTACAAGTCCTTTATGGTCTTAAACCTAAGTTTCATCTATAGGCATTGCAGCACCTTAAAGCTTTGAAAATATTTTCTGGGGAACCTCTTGGCCATGTTGAGTGTGCTATAAATAGACTTGCAAGCAAGCAAACTGGCAACACCGTTGTTGATGAAGATAAGGAAGACACGACGATAATCTCATCAGTGATGAAAACAATGATGACAGTAATGATGATGACCATGCAGATAGTTTCAATAATGGCGACAATGACAGTATTGACAATCTGAATATTGTAAAAAACAGACAACTATTTTTAAAGACATGTTTCGGCATGCTTATGCCATCTTTAGTTTAATAGAATGATAATCAATAGGTGATACAAGTATAGACTACATATGAATAAATTATTCACAATTATGACTTAATACATTACAATACAATAAACCGGAAGTTAAAGAGTTAAAAAAGTATTGTAATGATGTAACTGTTAAGGTCAGGTTTATTCTTACTTATATAAAAGGCTTCTTTAAGTTTAAGATCAGTAGAGTTATTCGCTGAATCTAAGATACTAAAACAAGGTGCGTACATGTCCCTGCATGAAGGAGATTCAGTAAAATGCTTAAAAATATATGAGTTTTTATCGCTTACAGTATGTTCTTTAATCCTGGTAGAAAAATGGCGACTGGTTTCACCAATATAACGGGAATT
>WUAP02140615.1:0-12269 GCA_015163945.2 Stichodactyla helianthus
TCATAAGCGTGGAGGAGTCTGTATATCTGATACAGATTCGTCCTGATTTGCATAAACTTTAAAGCTTATTTTCTCAGCCAAATTCACAGGTATGTTCAAAATTATAGTCAAACACGATCTAGGTAACCTAAACGTATCATAAGGCATATACAATATGAACGGCCGATCTGTATGGGATCAACAATGGCTCGCCTTCAGCTCGCCATTGTAAATCCCATACAGATCGGCCGCTCATATTGTATACATTACATATGACAACCCCATCTCATATTTTGGGGTGGGATGGCACTGTACCTTCATAAGGTAGCAAGCAACCAGTGTTACACTCCGTCCTCTACCAGCCTTACAGTGTACATACACCGTATTCCCCTTTGATCTCATTTCTTCCAGGAATTCAACTCCCCGTCTTAACATCTCCTGTGGAGGTGCATTATTAAAATCTACTGTTGCCAAGCGTAACTGCTTCACACCCCAAGCTGACCATTCCTAAATATAAATAGATGATAAATTATACAAAATCATCAAAGCAATGTAACCACACACCACCTCAATCCTGGACATGACCAGGGATTTGAAATTTGATGTCTGTGAATATGAGAAAATTCCCTTGTCCCCAGGGGAATGATGCTGTAATCTAATGCCCCTGAATAATTCCCCTCTTTTGGCAGTTTAAATTCAAGAGATCAGGAAGGCAAAAGAAAGCACTTCCCTTTGCTGGCATGGCTTCTAAAGGAAGTGAAAAGTAGGTAAATACCCCTACATTCCCCTAGTTGTCCCCAAGTTAGTGGCAGGGGTTTTACACTGACTGATGCGTAATTTCTCTGGTGGATGCATTTGTTTAATTTCAAGCTGTTTATCTCACTTCTTCCCTTGTTTAAAGAACCTTCAGGTGTTTACACCAAAGTATTGGCCCCGCAGTTGCTTATGGTACATTAAATTGTGATTATAGACATCTTTAGCAAAGATGACATATGACTTCAAGAGTGAAAGACTTTCATGTGTGAGCATGAAAAAGGGTGTACTCACACAGTCATCTTCTAGGTTTACACAGGCTAAAAATGATGTTCTGTTACAGATGTGGAGCTCTAGAAGAGTAGGGTGTTGCATGAAAAAGAAATGTGCTCACACTATCCTTGCATAGTCTTCGCTTAATCTGTCTTATAAATGGAAACTAGTGAGTAAACTAGTATGGGCTTAATCTGTCTATTAATTTATTTACCTCAGCAGTATTAGAGAAGTATCTAGTTTCATATTCCTCATTCAGTGTAACAACAGCTCTAACTTTTTCTTTTTCAACAAGCTAAAAAATAAAGAGCAACAAGATTACTCCTTATATCAAATAAAAAATTTACATTCCATCTAATAGGTATTGTCTAACAACAATACAAAACAAATGATAAAATAAAATTGGGTACCCAAAGAAATTTTTAGCTTTAAGAAAATAGAAATTAGTGACAGTATTAGTTAAATTTAGTAACAGCAGGGGATTTGTTTTGACATTTCCTCAATGCGCTTTCACACGAAGCTCTCATTTGAAAGCATAAGAAACTGATAAACCTCCAAGTTCTCCCTATTCCAATCATAAAGAAGTCAAAATGACTGAGGGAGAAAATAAATATTCATCACAGAGATAACAATGGCTGACACTTGATAATAATATCAAATTGTAATTGCGTACCTTGAAATAAAACGTAGAATTAATTGTAATGTTTTTTCAGAAATGAATGAAAAAAACTTTGATATCATAAAAAACTTAATTCTGTTTTAGAACTTGATTAATTCTGTTTTTAAAGTTAATAGCTTAAATTTACTACAAGTTGAGATTCTTACCTTTCTTGTCTGGCTTTTAAAAGGCAATGCTCCTAAGATAACAGTAGAGTCTATTCTATCGTACCATCGTCTTGATTTACTCTCCAACATCACATTCCACAACAGAGTTGGGTAATAAAAAACTCTTGCTGAAAATCCTGAAGACATGACAAAGTTATTTGCAACGCTTATCAAACTAAGAACTCCACTATGCTCTACTTCAGCGTCTCGCATTGGAAGTAGGATGGAGTGTAGGTAGATTAAAGCAAAATTGAACGGGAGAAAGCAATCTTCAACCTGTTGTTTTGTACTCTGAATGACTAAATGGAAACTGAGATATGAAAGTGAAATGAATTGAGCTGGGTAGCCTGTGTTATTCCTGACATCGAAGGACTAAGAACTAGTCACCATTGAAACTACAAAATACTCAAAATAAGGAAAAAATTCAAATTGATTCTAAGTCTCATTAGAATAATTTTGATTGATTTTCCAAATTATTTATGTCAAAGAAAATAATATTGAATGCATGAGAATTATAAACATTAATTAAATGTGACTGGGTACCCTGTGTTATTTGTAACAAAAGACTAAAACCTAGTTACCAGCCTTGCTCTTCAATAGATGACAGGCAACCCAAGAACTGAAAAATCATTTGAATTTTCTTACTAAAATGATAGTATTTGAAACAATCTGCACTGCTTTGCTTTCCAAATACTTTATGATAGAGAAAAGACATCGTTTCTTGAAGTATAAGATTTTTTTCGCTCTAAGTAAACATGAAACTAGAGTTGTTTTTAGACAATTATGTAATGTCACTCATTGAGATGTCGTGACAAAGCGTGACGTGTTACTCACATGTAAACGAGGGTTCCTGTTGTTTTGATATAAGGTTGTTGTTGATCGAGTATTCTTTTTGTGTAATTTTCTCTCTTATTGTGCTTTTATTCGCCACCGATCGTCGATCTTAGATGACTTAGAACATGGAGAACTTAGAGGACAAAAATATCTCACTCAAAGAAGCCTTACTCGCGAAATACAGTGATGATCAGTTTGAAGTCAACAACTTAGACCACATTAGTTTTTCTCCCAAAAGGAAAGGTAATATTTACAAGAACTGTTCTTCATCAAGAAAATCTTCCGTGCTTAGATGTGAAGATGGCGATATTGCATCGTTATTGAAAGATCTAGCACATTTACTTTCACGCTATTGCAGTTTTTAACTAAATCTCGAGGGAACGTCAGATAAATTGAACCAAAGCTCACAAAATTGAATTTAAATTCAACTTTTTGTATTTTTAGAAACATCAGCTTAGATCAGCTTTTTTTTTGAACAAATATAACTTCTTTTTGGTGACCTTTTTTGATACTTGCAGTAGGGTTATATTTCCTATCATTAAATTAAGATTAGCCAAACAAAAGCGATTAACTTTTTTTGAAAACTGTTGGAAAAATTTCAACCGAAACTGTGTGACGTCGACGTTGATAACTAAATTTTTATCCCTTTTGCAAACAGAAAACAATCCTTTCCATATTATGCAAACCCTTGTTAGATAAAGAAGTGTACCAAATACTGCTTTTAATCAAGGTTAATCTTTTTTGCTGTACAAATCACTCTAAAATTGAAACAAGAAATTCACTTATTTAAGAAAAATCACTTTTAGAGTGAATTAAATTTAATCAAAAAATTCACATGTTGAGTGTCCAGCAGTAATTTGATTCCATAATTGTTTTGGAAAAGAATCGAAATCGTAAAAGGATTATAGAATCAAATTAAATGGAATCAAAGTTATCCAGTTATCCATTATTTAAAATTGAAAAATTTTTGAAGAAAATCAATGGTAGTAGTTAATTTTAAAACGTAAAAGATAATTTTATAATACCTGTTAGGTATCAAGGTTTTAACATATAAGATAAAGAGAAAGGCTACCGCTATGACTGTGAAAAGCTTGTAGATTGAGCATGGTTATACATTGTAACATAATGTTTGTTAAGACACAGCAAGGCATGTCAAAATTGTAGAAAATGTCACATTCTCAGCAAGGCATGCTTGTGCAACAAGCTTTTTACAGTCATACAAAATCTGCTTTAACTGTCACTCACTAATGATTTGATGTTTGGCAAATATTTGCCTCTTGTCAAAATTAGAACAAACCAAAAATCCACTAATCTCTCCAATTCTATAATTGCTTAAATCAATAATTAACTGGGTTATAAATACATACAGTAATTGTTATCAGTCTATTTATCTTCTACTTCAGCACTCTCTTCATCCAAATCACTCATTTCTTCTTCTTGTACCATGAAAATTAGTATGAATAAGATAGATGAAAACTGAATAAGCAAAAATTAGATGGACTCATTTATGAGCCAATTTTTCACTTTTGACTTTGTCAGCTGCACTAATGCAAGCTATGGACTACTCCAAAAGAGCTATAATAGCCTTAGATGACTGTAATGTAACATGTGCAGGACCACCAGATGAGATAGCAGAATTATGTCCCAATGTAGAGGAACTTGATCTGGGAAATAACAGCATTACACAATGGAATGAGGTATGCTGGACTTCCTGATTGACACATATCAATCCCTCTAACCCACCCATCAGGCTTTTTGGTCAGTATAGGTAGTGCTGGCTACCTGCTGACCAAAAAGCTGGACAGATTCTGGGAAAAAGATTGTAAAGTCTATGGCTCAGGATACTGGGAACTCGATGTGAAACTCTATTTCCAATTTTTTGCAGGTTTTTTTAATCATTTCTCAGCTTCATCATCTTACCATCTTAAACCTAAGTGGAAATCCTTTAGTAAATGACTGTGTGCAGATGAGCAAGCAAGCTGAAGAACTAGGCTTCCTCAAGAAACACTTGCCACTGAAAAGACTTGCACTCAACAACACTGGGATATCATTTAATGCTGTCTGCTCTCTCTTGGAATGCTTTAAGGGGTACGTTAGGGAAAAAGAGAATGGACAACTTAACAAACGAAATTCATTCCTCAATCTTAATTTTTTATCTTCTGTCATGTGAACTGTAGCCAGCATGCCACAATCTTCTTCCCTTCTGTTATGTGTACAGTACTGTCACGTAGCTTGTGTGGAGTAATGATTGTAACCCTGGACATTTTAAGTAACGAGTTAAATGTTTTTCAAATTTTTGAATGAAATCACTTGAGTTCCCTAGGCTAGCTTCTTTGCTTTAATCTTTGACCAGTTGCTAGGTGCAAATGCTTTCAATCTTTCCATCTTCATCACCAGCATCATCATCATGCTGTCAACCCCGAGTTATATAGCTATGTTATGTGTTGCATATTAAAGGCATCTACATTCTTCTCCTTACTTCCCCTGTTCTTTGCTGTGGCTCAGTCTTATGCTTTGCTCAGCCCTGCCATTATCTTTTGATCTGTAATTCCCAGTACACAAGACCCAAGCCTTTTGTAAGTGTTTATCATTCCACTAATAAATCATATCATTGTGTTACAGATTAGAAGAGCTATTTCTCAGTCTCAATGAATACTGCAGTATTCCTTTCTTAGATAAACAATTCCCTAACGTCAAGCGTCTGTACCTCAATGAACACAACCTCACTGACTGGACAGAAGTTGTGAATCTTGGCAAGATGTTCCCTTGCTTGGAAGACCTCATCATGACTGACAGCCCTTTAGAAACCATTTTTCCAGATGCTGCTCAACAAATCTTTCCAGCTCTCAAGGTTCTAAGCCTCAACAAGACAGGAATCCGTACCTGGGAGAGCATAGATGCTTTGAATAATTTTCCATCACTCAAAGATGTTAGATTGCTTGGAATTCCTTTATTAGATGGGATCAGTAATGAGAAGCAAAAAAGACAACATCTTATTGCAAGGTTGCCAAATGTTGTAAAAATCAATGGAACTAAAGTTGGTGAGGAAGAAAGAGAAGATGCTGAAAGATTCTTTATTCGATGTTTTATGGATGACCAAAACCCACCCAAGCGACTGCAAGAACTGACCAACATTTATGGTGTTTTAAATAAACTTGCTGATGTAAACTTAGACCCAAAGATTTCTGCAAAGGTTTTTATAATTCGTGAAGGAGAGTCACCAGTCACTAAAGTTGTTGATTTGAGACAAACAACTAAAGAGTTTAAGAACTATCTCAGTAATGAACTAAACATTCCAAAAGGAAAGATGGATTTGTTTTTTAATGATGTTGAAGCTCCATTTGGACTTGAAGAAATGAAGTACATGTCCAGACCACTACATGGCTATAGTATACACGATGGTGATGAAATTCATGTCATCCGCAAGGGAAGGTAATAGTGCAGGCACACAAAAAAAAGAGCTTTTAAGTTGTGACATATTTCCAAATCCATTATATTTACTCACAAATTCTGCTAAAATTAAGCTAAAATTTTTATCCTCAATTCTTCATTAACCTGCAACAAATATGCAGTACAATTCCTGATATGAAGGAAAAGCAAAACAAACTTCCATGGAACTGCATTTTATTAGACCTGGAAGTAGCTTTTCATGATTAAGTGATGTCACACTTAAAAGTTCTAGATGTATCGAACAGCAAGACTTCTATCAACCAATAGAAAGTTAATACACTAGTTGAAGTCATGCCAGTCAGTTAATTGTCAGTGATAAAACAGAAATGTATTAATAATATGTTAATAATGATTAAGTCCACTGTGATGGATTATCTTCAAAAAACCAAAAAATATAGCAGTTGTCCTTGTTGCACATCAAGTTATTGAGCTATCATATTTTTTCTATTAAACATACATTAACTTAATATACAGCTAACTATTTCAAGAAAGGTTGATTTTTTGTAACATAAAATGGTCTTTTTTTATTCAAAATGCTGCACTGCAGATGACTGAGATACAGTTGTAATGTAATTAAGTCCATTGTAAATGTGTTATACAACAATATGCTGTTATTAAATAAATATATGCACAGAATTTCAAAAACAATGACGTACTTCTATAACAAAAACCATTCTTTTTCATTCTTTTGTTCAATTTCCATTTTTCTCTACTTCTATCTTCATATACATGTAAATATCACCATACTTGAAGTGGTGCTTCTGTTAACTGATTTCTTCCATTACAACCTGAAATGAAAATACAATAGTGTGGCATGGGTGCTATTATTGCATTGTCTGTTGCCACTGTGAGTCCAACGGGTCGGGTCACTGGTTTGAACCCTGTGGATGCCATGTGTGAGTAGTGTTTGTAAGATGTGTTGTTCTCTCCCCTGCCAGGAGGGTTTTTCTCCAGGCTCTCCGGTTTTTCCCCCTTTGTAAAAATCAACATGTGAGTTGAGTGTTGTGTGCTGTAAATACTGAATGTAGTGGTAGTGTGTGTGGAGCGAACCTTGCAGGGAGTGTTGGTTGTAAAATGTGTGGGGGAAAAAATTAGACCAGTACATAACAATCAGAATATAGAGGCTACTAGGTGCTTTCAGTGGTGACAATGTAATTCAACACAGAAATTATAAGATTTGTGTAAGGAACTAGTTATTATTTACAGGGGGCTGGTGCAAATGACAAATGTATTTAATGCCATGGTTCGTACAGATTCCTCAGTGAAAACTTCCAAAACTTTTTCAAAGCCTATTGACTCAAATTTCCAAAACCGCTGACCAAAAGTGCCAGCAGGCATTGATTTGCAGCAGGCAAAAAAACATTGGCATTTTTAATTAATACAACGAAAACAGTTCTTTGCAAGGTAGTTGCTGGGCAACCAACAAAAAATTTTCCATAACCCAGTGGTTGAAAAAGGAATTTTCCAAAACTTTCCAGGTCCTGGAAAAATGCATGATCAATTTCCAAAACCTTCCAAGACTTTCCAAAACCTGTACAAACCATGTTAGTAATGCTCAACTTAATTTTACTGGCCCCCTTTATCATAAAAACAATTTATACTGACCCCCCCAACCCACTGCTTGCCCCCCACCCCCCACAAGATATTCATACAAACATGACTGTGCAAACATTTTTGGTCCCCCTGTTTGCACAAGCTCATCCTCCACCTTGTAAGTAATGATTGGTCCCTAAAGACTGGCCTACCTCATTTGATGATGATTCTTTCTTTCTATTCTTGTTTTTTCGTTTACCATGTCCTTTTGGAACACTTCCCCGTTGAAAACCTCGGCTTGATCCTCTCCCAAAACATATATTCCTGGGTAATCTACATTTTATGAAACAAAGAAAAACTTTCTGTTCTTTGTTGTTACATTTTGAAATACTTTCTGAGTTCTCAAAAAAGATGCATGAAGGCAAGGCTTTGTGTGAAATCATGCTTGGTAACATGAAATGGCTGACTTGTTCTCTTGTCACTCTTTTCTCTACAACTTATTCATGCTTCACTAGTAAAAAAAAAAAAAAAAAATTTAAGAAACAAGAAAAGTCAAAGAAATGTCAATCGTTTGACACCACCAAGTGTAATTTTACCCAAAGCCTTTTGTCTTTATGCACCTTTTTCAAGAACACAGAAGTGGTCTAAGTAGTCTATTAAATGATAACCTTACAATATACCAACCTCTGTTTAGGAGCACTGCTGATGTTTTCTCCAGAACTGGACTTTCCATTCTAAAGTAACATGAGAGAAGTTAAAATCAAAATCGAAAAGAATTGTTCCCAGATTATATCTGCCAAGAATTTTTAATTAGTATTATTAAGTTACCTGGTGTGGAATGACACTGTCTGTGTCCATTGCACAGTCTGTGGGTTTCTGGGTGAAATCAGTGTTGATTTTTGTGCCTTCCGCCTGTTTTCTATTTTATTTGTAAAGAGAAAACCCTTTGAGGTATATTTAGTTTAAAAGTTAGCTGTACTTTCAAAACAGAGGGATGGAAAGTGTTGGTGGTGGTGTGCCATGGCAAAAAAGGATATCTGTCCATGAACTACAGTACATATAGTAAACTAGTTTACAGAAATAACACATTCATATGAAGGCTATTCAATCATTTGCTTGTTTGTTCATTCATTCATTCATTTATTCATTTTTTCATTTCACCCTATGCACAAACAAACTAGTAGCAACTCATACAACGTTTTGTGAACCTCTCCAATGAACACTTCCTGGTCCCTAAATAATCTGGGGGGGGGGAGGGGTTAGATGGTATTTGTCATACCTTACACCATTTACATACCATATAATGTTCACTGTTGAAGGCCTAAATGACCACCAAAAGAGCTAGCCAACACATCTTACAGTGAAAATTTCCAACAATCACCTCCCTTATATATAGGAGTGCCCCCACCATACCCTGCTGACAGTGATTGTTTTCTACCCTCTTTTATTAGTTTTGGGTCCTCTCCACCCTGTGCCTTAGTCATATGAATTGGGGAATGGCCTCTGCTTGCAGGTTGGTATGATAACACATATAGAACCTACCTTTTTGTTTTTCTTTGGGATCTGCTGGGTCTATTGAATCTAAAGTCTGATGGGTACCGGTGAACCTCTACAAGATGCTTCTATACAGACACAAAACAAACACTGACCATAAGATATCTATAAAATACTTAGTCTCCAGCATCTCTTCTCTGGAGTTGCTTGGGCTTCCTGTGCATAAAAACCACAGGGTTCCCATATTCATCTTTTTACCTTCCTCTCTTCTTCTCCGTTAAATTTGTCGGGACAACTTTCTACCAGACATCTGTACTAAAAGAGAATTTATTGTGACATGTTAGTAGCTGAGTAGCTCTATCACTAGACAACATACCCTACCAAGACCCTCCCCACCCCTTGGAAATTATAATAACTGAAACACATTAAATACTGAAATTACAGACCGAGTGCTTACCATGTGTTTCTTCCTTGCAATTATCTGGAAGAGAGTATCATGATTCTCCAAGATGTGCAAGTCCAAAAGGAAACTTGTTTGGAATGCCTTTTTGCAGAACCGACATCTGTTCCAGTGACAACTCTTGTAATGAGCTTCATACCTTGAAAAACAGTTTTATGCAATTGAGCTCTTACCATCATAAATTCACTGGTCAAAAACAAAACATTCAATTGAGGTTTTGGACTATTTTCAGGCTTTGTTACAAGATTATTTTTAGTAAAGCTCATATGATTGCTGACAATCCATGTCCATCCAGGTCATCCAAATCACTCAAGGCAAGCCTATCATCGCTGACAGTCGCTGAGCCAATATCTAATCACTAATGATCACTGGATTGCTGACAAGTGTTCACATATGATCACTGGTCAAATTTTGGATGTGATCCTGGCAGTGATCTACAGCAATCATATAAGAACCAGCTAGCTAGCTTTACAAGACACTTTTTGGAATGTCATTTAGAATTTGAACACTAATTTCATTAACAACAAATGATATGATTGTACTGACCTCCTGTTGCTGGTAAAATGTTCATGGCATCCATGGACAGAGCATTCAAACTCTGGTTCAGAGCTAAAGAAAGATTTTCACATAAATTTTGGATATTTACTTCTTTATTGCTCTTTCTCAGAATTTGATCTTTTCTCACACCTGTTGTAGAGCTGAACTGAGTCTGCTGCTTATGATTATGCTTACATGGTTTGTACAGAATCCCCTATGAGAATTTTCAAAAATTTTCCAACACTTTCTAAAGCCCTTTGACTCAAATTTCCAAAACCACACAACGCACAAAAATTAAGCCAAATTCATGGACCTGAAACATTCAACATACATTTACCAATGCAAAACATTTCGTACACCACAGGTGCAGTCACTGACAGAAAAATCTTCAGCGCTTTACAGTGAAAACAATTCTTTACAAGGTATAAGCTGGACAAGCTACAAAAAATACATAACTTTTCCATAGCTTGGTGGACCAGAATTCACTTTTCCAAAACTTTCAAGGGACTCTCCAAAACCTGTACAAACCCTGTGCCTATTACTAGTGAGGACCACACTTTTCAGATACTCTTGAATTTTTTCACGACCCCACAGACAGTTTTTCAGAAAATGAAATATGGCCCACCACTTTTGGCTGCATGAATATTAGTCCATTCATCCCTTAACTCCTCCAGCCAACCCTTCCTATACCAACCTTTCAATAATATCTACCAGATCTTCACTACAGTTAGCTTGTTTACGAAGAACATTACAAACAATATTGCCTTCCTTAAAAAATACAATTGTAAATATAATATTAAGTTCTGTACCTATAAATTTTTAGCTCCAGGGTGGGTGGGTGGTGACAGGCAACCCAGAGGGAGTTGACATAGGATCTTAATCCTTGGGTCGGGCATTTGACAAGGAAAGTCTCCCCCAGAGGAGTGGAATTTGACACTTGACAGAATGGAAGTGCATAAAAGGAGGGGGAAAATGGCATTTGTTAGAATCCTAGGGCTGGAGAAATTGACTTTTTTATCTCCAAAAATATCAATTCCCCCGGGATCTGCCTGTCATCTCCCCCCTGAGGTTAAACATTGATAGGTGCATATATACATATATATACCAAATGCTTTGACATGTTAGACTCCCAGAATCCATTTTACCTCAAAAAACGGATGACCAGCAGGAAGTAGGCGCTTGAAAGGACGATAACACCAAGCTAACGCCATATTAGATCCTTCATCTCGTAATGAAAACCTGTAAAGAAAAATAAGGTATCACGAAAGTTTCTAAAAAAAACTAAAATAAAAATTAATTTTGTTGACCGATCTTGAGACATTTCGTAATATATTAAACCATAAAATATAAAACAAATTCCTAATCTAACGATAACCATCACCTTTGGGCTTTGAAAGCTTAAAATTCGATTAGAAAATCAAAGAAAAAAACTTTGTACAGAAAAAATTGTGATTACTGTATGTTTCTTTGAGAGACCGCTGACCGGAAGAGCCGAGTGCAAAAGGATTGGGACCTAGTTGCGTTAAACGGCCAGCAGTTGCCAGCAGTTCAAATATTTTTATCCAAATAAAAAACCATGCGGAATTAAACAGTGCTATAATGCTCCTATCAATGTTAAGTCCTACATCCGATATCTTTGCTATTTTATGCCATCGGTTTTTTTAAAGTTGCCCTAGGGTGGGGAATTTTCACCTCAATTCAATAAAAGTGCTCTCCCACTATGGTGGGTTAGTTTTGAACTTTTCTGGGCAAAAATGTCAAATCCCTAACCCTTCCCGATAGCCCCCTCCCCCCCCTTGGTTTCAAATTGATACCTCCATTATTCGTAAGGTATTTCATCCTATGTCCGTACGAATAACTTCCACCAGTTATTCGTACGGCATTTCATCCTATGTACGTACGAATAACTTCCACCAGTTATTCGTACGGCATTTCATCCTATGTACGTACGAATATCTTACACCAGTTATTCGTACGGCATTTCATCCTATGTACGTACGAATATCTTCCACCAGTTATTCGTACGGCATTGCATCCTATGTCCCTACGAATAACTTCCACCAGTTATTCGTACGGCATTTCATCCTATGTACGTACGAATATCTTCCACCAGTTATTCGTACGGCATTTC